>JAAGKR010010641.1:2500-22047 GCA_011419295.1 Clarias macrocephalus | reverse complement strand
CACACACACACACACACACACACACACACACACACACACACACACACACACACACACACACACACACACACACACACACACACACACACACACACACACACACACACACACACACACACACACACACACACACACACACACACACACACACAGCCCACCCCAGTGGTCCGAGGTGACAGTTCTAACCACTAAGCCATCAGGCCACAAATCACAGACTTGACACGTTAAAAAAAAAAAAAAAAGGAAACAGCTGTCTTTTAGTGTGTGTGTGTGTGTGTGTGTGTGTGTGTGTGTGTGTGTGTGTGTGTGTGTGTGTGTGTGTCTGCCCCACACCTTTCCTTATGATATAATGCACCTGTAACCTGAGTAGGTTCTTTAACAAGCTCTTGATAGATTAGATTTTAATCTTCTCACCCGAACAGAACAGA
Organism: Clarias macrocephalus; assembly: GCA_011419295.1. Lineage (NCBI taxonomy): Eukaryota > Metazoa > Chordata > Actinopteri > Siluriformes > Clariidae > Clarias > Clarias macrocephalus. The sequence continues at coordinate 21,619 of JAAGKR010010641.1, read as the reverse complement.
AGCGTATCTCATCCCAGAAGAAGACTTCAGTATGAGCAGTAATCAGAGCCGTCTCACTGCTGTCATGTGTCACTGACACTCTGCTGTCATGTGTCAGTGAGTGAGTCAGTTGTTTCTTATTCCTGCGTGACCCAACTCCAGGTAAAACTCGGTAATAAAAGCGATGTAACGATTCAAAAGTGTGTCAAAGGCAGGAATTCTTTCATCGTGACTCATCTGGTTGTTGTAGCCGCCCTGCAGCTCTGCATTTTATTATTATTATTTTTTTAACCACCTATCTGCCAATGGGCTAAGTTCCACCGGTTGTGGTTACCTCACATGATGTTATGTTACCATACAGCAGGAACGAGCTATCAAAAGCTTTCCATACAGGACGGGGAGGGGACACACCCCAGGCTCGTCTTGGGAGTTCTGTGCCCTGAGACTTGTACCTGAATCTTGAAAAGTAGGTGTGTGTGTGTGTGTGTGTGTGTGTGTGTGTGTGTGTGTTTGGCTATAAACCACCAAAATATTATAATTATCTCCTAATTGCCCTGGTAGTGCCCTAGAGACAGACGGAATCGTCTGGTTTGGGGTTGATCGAACACAGCCTTGTCTGCTGATATGGAACAGTTTAAAAGAAGAACCGAAGGTTTGGATTTAATAAATGAGAAAGTCCCGGTTGGGTTCTGATGGATGTGAAGGGAAATGGAGCCGGATGACGGAGTGAATGAGTGGCCCAGGGATCCAGCGTTGCAGCACTGAAAGGCCTGGAGGGTCTCCTGGCTCACAGCGGTGAGACGGTGATATATGAGCTCTGACAGGTACTGACATCCTGCCTGCTCTACAGGTCCAGGAGACGTTCAAGCATCGCCCCGACTTCATGATTCACACCTTTGCAGATGCAGCGTTGGATTACAAAGTCTCGCTGCACGACTTCCAGAATAGCCGAAAGGAACATGGATGCACGAACGGAGGTCATCTTAGTTAACTTTCTTGGTCACCTTTCTGTTCTGATCACTATTTAGGAATCGATGCGCCTTTTGAAACAGACCAAGATTTTGATTAAAGCAATAAATAAAAGTAAAAAATAAATGATAGAAGATGTATATTAAAGGACAGATGTATGTTGATTTTTTCCATACAATGCCAACATTAAAGCGCTCCGTAGCTTCAACACATCTGTCCTGAGTCAACATCAACATTATAAGGTTTGAGGGTTTAACATCCGTCAGTGGATTGAAACTGAACCTTTTTAAATCGACACCAAGCCACTGAACCAACTCTGTGAGTTTTAAACCATCTCATGGATCTTTATTACAGGATATTAGGCTACATTTGACAGAAACACTTTTGGTCCACATTTTCTACCCCCTAAGATTTATATATACTGTGTATAAATATATCAAATACTTTTTTTCAGTCCTGTGTTTAGTCCATTTCATATGATTTCCCTAAAAACAAACTCCAATTTCCAACCAATTTCCAGACTGTGTATCGCGTGTAAGGTAGTGGGAGGGCTGGAGACTAACCAGGAGAACTGGGTGTGTTGGTGGTGTACACCCTGGATGAGGTGCCAACCCACTGGAGGGCACAGGCACACACACACACACACACACACACACACACACACACACACACACGCGCACACACGCACACACGCACGATCGCACACGCACACGCACACGCACACGCACACGCACACACACACACACACACACACACATTGAATCATACACTTGAGGAAATTTGGAAACAACAATCACCCAACACCTCACATGGAGGAACCCCACAAAGCACAAGGACTGCGGCATTATTACTAAAATGTCGAGGGAGCTTGTGGCTGAGAGGGAGATTATTAACCTAGTAGCTAGAGCCAGTCCCAAGCCCAGATAAAAATGCCATCAAAGTAAAATAAAATCCTAAGCAACCTGCTGCTGGTGTTGATGAATATGATACTTTCACAAGAACTTTTCTTTTTGCTCTACATTCTGTAAGATGTTGCATTTCACTTGCATGGAACATAAAGGCTTTACGAGATTGCTACAGGGCTCTAACACACACACACACACACACACACACACACACACACACACACACACACACACACACACACACACACACACACACACACACACGCGCATGCACGTGTATGTAAACCATTAGCACCAGATGTGTCTGTGTGTTGCAGGTCTGTACATGCCTGTGCTGACGGGGTGACTTGTGCTCGTCTCACCCTCGTACAGGTCCGTGTTAGAATTCAGGATCGAATTGCAGCTTCGACGCCTCTCGTTTGAGACACAGGTGTTTGAGTGGATTTGGATTTATTATAAATATTAGTTTGAATTTCTTAACTTCTACACTTCTTGGTATCACACTTTCTAATCGTTCACTAAACCCTAGACAGAAAGAGAGAATTTTCAGTTGTCATGTCAGAACAACAACAAAAAAGAAGATTTAATTAACATCTGGTCACAAATAATGCAACAAAATAAACGACTTGCTATAGGAACAACTGCTTTCATTAAGTGTTACAATGACCAATACTGGGTACTTAAAATATAACCAAATATGGAGAGATACAAATCCAGATATCACAAATAGGAGGCCACACAACAAACCTTTTAGTTTTTTTTTTTCTCAAGTAAAGGTGTGTGTGTGTGTGTGTTTTCTATAAGGCGCCTGTTTCCATGTTTCCATGTTTTTCTAAATGTTATAAATGCATCACTAATAAGTAGCTCATAGTAGGAGCATTTTATTAACTTTTAAAATAAATGTTTTCTATCAGATAAAATTTTTGTGTAAATCCTTCACGTCGTACAACAACACCACTTCCTGTTCAGTCACTTCCTGTTGCATCACTTCCTCTTTAGTAAAGGAAGAGCGGAAGGGGAGTCCAGGCACGTAGCACACAACCCTTTTCCATCTAATAAGAGAAACTATAGAGTTTCAACACACTGCATGAGAACATTAACGTGCACGTGATAATCTGGTAAATAAAAGCATTTGTTAGAAAATATAACAAATAAAATGAATGAATATTTATAGTGAAAAGAATTCCTAAAATAGTGGACACACACATCTTTGATGATGATGATGATGATGATGATGATGATGAACAGTTTTTCAAAATTTTATCTTTTTTGACTTTTTTTTTACAGGAGCCTGTGTTTACTGTAAATCCAAATCCAGATCTAAATATTCAGAGATATTGTGTTACATTGTGTTACACCGCTGCACTTTTCTTAAACAGATCACATAATAGAAAATAAAGAGAATAAAAGAATAAACTTCTTAGCTTATAGACTGAACTTGATGAATTGTGACATAACTGAGTCAATAACGTCTGATAGATGTTAAACTAAAATCTGCATTGATTCGTGTTTCGTGAATTTTAACACATTCATGCCACACCACTGCAAAACATCAGTCAAAGCACTGGAGGCGTATTAGAGACAGACGTTTAGTGCTTGTCATGATTAAATCAAAGCAGGAGAGAAGAGCCTGCAGCACCCGAGCGTGGAGGTTGGATCTCCTCTGGGGTGAAGTGTCCGAGTGCACACACGGGCTGTGACGGCATTACCACTGACCCTCGGCATGTTCCTGTCCCTGCACAGCTTCATCTAGTAAAACTGGGAGTCTCTGAATGTCAAGGTCCGTAGGGCCGGTGAACATCTCAGGAACTCGCCTCCAGACCAGCATCCTGTCTTTTTCTCTCTCTGTTTCCTTGGTCCAAACATCACGTAGTGGGTCACTTAGCAAGTTCCCGTTTTCCTTTTTCTTTTTTCGATCTCAGCAGTCCCAACCTGATAAACCACCTGGGCAGAATAATAAATAGCATTATCTGAAAAACAATGCAGTCCCATGTGTAAACATCTTACCTTCTGTTGTGGGTCCGGCAAAACGCCAGGAGAGCTGAGCTCTGAATATGGGTGAAATTTCTTCTTGGCTCTGGTTCATGCATTGTTCACTAGCAGAACAATTTATCAATAATAATATTGCTTTAAAAATTAATTATTGTATTGAAAATATATATTTTTAGTCTTTATAAAATGTATTTATTTTATAATTGTAATATGAAAAAGCTAAATATTGCAAATGGTGTGAATAAATAAATACAAATCAATCACTTTATTAATCAAAATGGAAATTCATGGATTACAGAAGAACAATCGAAAAATGTGAAGGTCCAAGCACGAGTTTTCAGAATAACAAAACTAAACATAAATCTGGGATATAAAGTGAGAATACAATAGACACAAACCACTTAACTATAATAAACTACAGTTATAAACTAACTGTCGCCGTCACACTTGACTTGCTCATCAGGGACAATCTCATTATTATCTAAACACATTTTTTCTCACTCATACACACTTCCATAAATTTTCTGTTAATTTTGTGAAGCTACTTTGAGACAATGACTATTTGTTAAAAGCTCTATAGAAATAAAAATGAATTGAATTGAATTGAATTGAATTGAATTGAATTGAATAGATCACGCCCAATTCTGCAGCCCCCAAAGTTTCTCAAATTTCTCAAATCGTCTCCCCTAAAAGGCAAATAGCTTTTTGGAGGTGCGACATCAATACACTCCACACACTGGGGCATAGATCTGAGTGCAAGGCCGATTAAGGCTGTGGGTCACTTGGGTCACTGATTAGAATTTCGGGGGTTCGAGCCACAGCACCACCACATTTGCTACTGTTGAGCCCTTGAGCAAGACCCTTAAACCTGTCTGCTCCAGGGGGCGCTGTGTCCTGGCTCACCCTGCACTCAAACTGACCCCAGTTTCCTAACTGGATTATACAAAAAAAAAATCATTTAGCTGTGCTCTAAGGTACATTTTGATGATTGATCATTTTTCTTCATAGTTTGCCTAAATTTGACCTCAAGAGTCATTAATAAGTTGTTTATACAGTATGTGTATAGAGAATAGTGTTTTAATACTTCACTAAATCCTAGTGTCTTACCATATTTACAATAATATTTATAAATCAAATATCCATTAGATTTAAAAAATATTTATAATATAAAGGTTACAAGATATTTACTTATCATTAAGTCTCATTTGCAGGTTTTTTATGTACAGAAATAAAAACATATGATACAGAACTATGATGTACTGATGTACTGTATACTTTTAACATGTTTAATATAAATAAATAAAAGCTCTGTGGTATCTGACTTTCTTGCATAAATCCAGAAAATTCCCATGAATGTATAATCATCTTTTTCCATCACTGTACACTGGGTAAAGTCATGTGATACAGACCATAACATGTCTTGTTTGTTGTTTGTTGGTCTTAAGGCTGACATTAATACTGTAACTGAGGCCGGTAGTGTTTCTCTGTGTAGATTGAATTAGAGATAGTGAAACCGTCCTACTGTATTTAGATCGGTTTGTCTCTTGTACCATCTTGTTGCACAAATGCGGCTTTCATTCTTTAGGTTGCTGTAGGCCTGTATCTGTTCCCGCTTTAATCTGAAACGTCATGGTGTCTGTGAAATGTCTCTCGCTCTTTTGCTGGTGGCATCTAATGTCCCGAAGTTTAATGCAGGCCCATGCTTTAGCGATTAGAGACTGTAATGAAATGTCGTCAGGCACGTTTAGTGGTTTCTTACCCAACTGGTCTATTCTGACTTTATAAATGCCAGGCGGCAGATAAACATATATTTTTTAATTGGCTTCACATATAACCCAGTGATGGACACGTTTCCACCATTATGAATTAAATCAAATATGGAAAGATATGCTGCATAAGTTGTGAACCCCATGACGGCCTCAGAGCCCCTGTCACCTCCACGGCTATGCGCTCAAATTGTAATCTGGCTCTCGTGTGATTTCGGCATCTACTGAACAAGTCCTACTGAATCCGCATCCCTTCCTCGCCATTAAAAACTCTTTTATCCTCCTCCAACACCTGAAATCTCTCCCAGACTGTTTAGCAACTCAGTTACCCAAGTCTGACTAGTTTTATCATTTACAGATCGCGAGGTGGCTGAGGCCGGGTCGGCGGCTTCGTTTCAGGAGGATCAAACTGGGCCTCTGGTCTGGGACTGTGCTGACAGTAAATCAAAGCAGGTGGTTTCCTTTCTCCTGAAAACGGCTGTGCTTCAGGGTGAAGGGGTTATAAGGCAGTGATGATAAAAGTCAGGTCATAAATCAATCCTCCATCCCTATCAAAGGCATATTTCATAAGGGTGACTAACATTTAACTAGCAGCGCAGTAAAACAAAACTTCCCATCTGCGTGGAGAGCAGACAGGATCTGCGGCCTGCGCTGGATTACGCCCTCAGCCGTACATTAATGCAACATTCAAAGACATAGGAAGTCGTGTTCAGACACAGAGTGAGCCGGGAAAACCCCGCTGTCTCTCAGACTTTATTGGCTCTTCACTTCACGCTTTAATCACAGAATGAAGACTAGCATTTAAATCTGACTAATATCTTTTTTATGGTGCATAATTATGTAAAAATATTTATATGAATCCAGAATATATTACACTATATAATTTGGCTGAAGATTTTCATCATTATATTTTCATTCTTGCTCTCTGGTTATAACTGGATGCATTTTAATTAGTAGTTAATAAGTAGTTAGTAAAGATGTAATTATGTCCCAAAGCAAATTGTTTCCGCGTAGGATAACTGAGGAGAAGCAGCGAGCAGCTCCGCCTGTTCGGGGAGTTTAAGAAAAGCCTCCTGAGTAAAGTCCCTCATGAAGACATTGTTAGAGCCAACGTCAAAGATTTATCAGAAATATTGTAAAGAACGTCAAAGATATAAATATAAAATAATTCTGATTTGTTTTATCAAGGCATAAGTTCATATCATCTGTATAATTTCATAGGATGTTTTAATAACTTCATTATTTATCTAAAATTGTGAAGAAAACAAATACATAAACAAATAAAATGCATTTTAAAATAATAATTCAACTAATAAACTAATAATAACATACTTGATGTTGAGATGCTCACATGGCATTTTTTAAAATAGATGTATAGTATTAATTTTAAAAACAAAAATAAAATAAAAAACACACTAATTATGCTAATGCAATAGCAAATGTTTAGAAGTAAAATGCCTGGAAATCAGTTTTATGTAAAAAAAACTTTCCAATATGATTCGATACAAGGAGATATACTAAATAAATGTTTCATAAATCTAATTAGTTCTTGCATTTCTTTACGGATGTTTTTCATTTGTGGCTCTAATTTAAAGATCACAAAACTATTTTTAAACATCAGAGAGAAGTGTTTGTTTTTCTAAAAATGATTAAACAATCAACCTGAAAACGTGACTTTTTAATGTATCTTCCCAGTAAACCCTCATCCCCGAATCTCCCCTCATTATTACTGGACTCTCATCGCTGTAATTTAGTTCTGGAGTAGTGGAAATGCCTTGGGCATGTTTGGAATTAACCTGGAGAGGTTTGGAAGTAGTGATTTCTTTTCGTCCCAGTTTTAAAAGCTGTTCAGATATGACCGGACGAAGTGGAAGAGAGCGATGCTTAACAGCCGTGAAGATAACGCACATGAAGGTAGACTGCGGCTTTAATAGCGTCGAGTAGTTTACCGGCCTTATCCAACAGGAAGACCGAGCTTCATTTGTGCTTTGATGTGCCGGCTCGCTCAGACCTTTTCGGTAGATCACACACACACACACACACACACACACACACACACACACACACACACACACACACACACACACACACACACACACACACACTCAGATTGTGCTCAGTGTTTACATTGTGTTTGTCGAACAAAGACGGCCTATTTGTGTACAAAGCTAATCTAGCAAGTGCAGAGCATCTTAATTGCATTGCTGTTCTTTTATAATCAGCAGTGAAATGATGTTTACTTGATACAGCGGTTCATCCTTTCTCTTTCTGCTCTAAAAGTGCAATGTGTTTGTTACTTTTTCTTAATAGGCTCGCCTTTCAAGGTTGTTGACCCAGGCTCTGATGTAAGACCCAGACACTCTCACATCAAAGCCATGAGATTTCTATCTCCGAGCAGGATAGTGACTAGGCAGCAATCAATAAAGCATTTCTCTTTGATGTTACAAAATGATGGCAAATTTCATCGAGACCAATCACTCACGAGATTTCATTATACGCCATTACATCAATCTGGTTTTATGATTGCTAACAAATGTAACTTTATGCAACACAAAATGGATTATTCTTTTCTTTTCTTTTTTTTTCTTTTGTTACTGTAAAACGTAGGATATAGAGAGCAGGTGCACCTGCACATGCTCTTACCACTTAGACTTTAAAACACAAGATGATGTTTGGGGTATGTTCACTACATATAATCCAAACACACTTTTACAAGAGGCTTCGGTAGCTTCAGAAAGCGTGTGTGCACCTGCAATAAGTTTGTAGTGACAGAATAGAAAATGAGGGAGCATTGAAGCTGCACAAGGCTCAATTCCCAAATAAACAGCCCCGAGTAGCTCACCGGTGCTGCAATAGGGGCCACTTGTCACTGCTCTGTGTAGTCCACACGAAAACACACGGGGTCGAGGCAGGCTGGGGGCCACAGGTGTAGATTTCACTGATAGGCTGAAACTTTTCAGGAAAGTGATGAACACCTGAATTGTTCGCGGCCCTTTTGTTCTAAGACCACTCAAAAGCCAGGCATCTGCTGTTGGAGGGCTTCCAAGTTCGCTGTTTAGTTGTTTTGTTGATTACAGATTTTACAGTCTAGTACATTTATTGCTGTTTCTATTTTGTGGGAGCTTCTGATTTTTTTTTTTTCAGGACGTGAACTGTCCAGTTGTTGTTGTTGTTGTTGTTGTTCTGATCAAAATCTGAAGCTAGAAAAGTTCAATAGTTGATGAATCAGTGTGAAAGCTGGTTGTGATTTATACATTTACTGGATACATTTGCATGGAATTGAAAAAATTGTTAAGCTGTCGTTTGGTATTCTTAGTGAACATGTAACAGAAATTAGGCAAAATAAGTGATGGTGCAGCGGGAAGCGTTCCCCCTGTGTCCCCTGAAACCCCCGGGTTTCCTCTGGGTTTACTCGTTTCCAATGGCGGTGCCCCGTATTTGTTCCTTCTCCTGTTGGGTTAAACACCTCGGTCGAGATCAAATTCCTGCCTCTGTTCTTTTGGTTCTTAAGCAATAAATCCAGTGACTTGTGAAACATTCTGTAACACCTTATTTGAAGATCGTCTACTTCAATTATTATTTTTAATATTTTTATAGTACTTTTATCTTTTATCTTTTCTTTGTCTATCTATTCCTGTGTACACCAATCAGACATAATATTACAAAGACAAACATCAAGCCCAGGTTAGTGTCGGTTCCCCAGGGCAGCTCTGTCCTCTTGGGTCGTGACTCCGCAGGACCTCTGGGGCTGAACTGTGGTGTCTGGAACCAGGACATTGGCAGCTGATGATTAGGGTGCTGTGGGTTGTGACATCGGGCCTCCACGGGACAGATTTGTTTGTCCAGCGCCTCCCATTGGGGAGTTTGAAGGCCAGGACAGCAGCCTTGGGCTCTTTGCCTGCCAGGCCATGTGTACGGCAGGTTGTGGTGAAACGGGGGCACTTTGTTTAGCGTGTTGTGCTGCATTGGCTCGTCTGTGGGATCAGACCGGACGGGCTGGCTTTCGGTCGCCACACGTATAAATTAACCTTGTGTGGTCACGATCCTGTCACCAGTTTACTTGTGTGTAAGCCCCAACAACAACAACCCCTTTTTGGCAAAGGTTTTCTGCTGGATGCCCTTCCTGACACAACCCTTCCATTTCCTCCAGGCTGGGGACCGGCACCGTGTGCAGTGGATGGGTAGTTTCGGGTGTGGCAACTTACCATCACCGTCAACAACCAAGAGCCTTAGCCGCCTGAGCCACCGCTCACCTTTCTGCTATGTAACTGATAACCAATTTTAATGTGTGTACATGTAGTGTGTGTGTGTGTGTGTACTTGGGCAAATGGCAAATAAAGTATCTATCTATCTATCCATGTCATTTTTATATTAACATATTGATAAGCAGTGCATAAAGCAATGGTGGATGATTTATTTAATTTATAATAATTATTATTATAAGTTTTGGACCTGTGAGATGTTACACCAGATAAAAGTGAGTTGCTTTGAGTTTACATGAAAAAGAAAAAATTACAGTTTAATTCAAGGCTTTACTGTTTGTCTCAGTTCTATTCTTTCAATCTAAACTTCAGGGGTTATTTCTAACATCACCTTTACTTACTTTCTCACTTCTTAAGTCAGTCCATCAGTTACAGTTACGTTGTTTTAGAGACGTGTTTGTCTACCATCTAGAGAAATACAGAGACTTTCATACACTGTCACTGAGAATCATGTGTGTTATCGTGTTTACACTTTGCTCTCGCGCTGTCACACAAATACACACACTACCGATGGCCGACAGACGGCTTGTAAAAGAGCGATCACTGACTGTTACTTAGCATTTTCTTTTTTACTGAGTGTAATAACTCACAATGCACAATTTATCAAACATTTAGAAAATATCAGAGACTCACAGAGAGCAGAAAGCAGTTGTTACTTTATCTATTATTATTATTATTATTATTATTATTATTATATTAGTAGAAAAATAGTTATGATATTAAACCTCTAATGCCGTATATGATACATTTCACATTAGTCTATGAAACTCTCCATGGAAGTTCGCTTTGAATAATGTGGAAATAAAGTAACGACCTGTGCACTTTAAGCATGTAAATTTCGTATTCTGAAATGTACAAATAAAAAATAAAAGGACACACACACACACACACACACACACACACACACACACACACACACACAGACATACTAATTAAAATGAGCCTGGTTGTTATTCCCTTGCTTTCTCTGCTCGTTCATCTCTTTAACCCTGCAGGCTCTCTGTGTTCTCTGCTTTAGAGACGTTTCAGGAGCCGGTACATCAGGCCCTCACACACACACACACACACACACACTGACACACACACACTGACACACACACACAAAGCTCACAGGTGGCTGGCTCTGTTCCAGTGCACAGATATGGAAGCTACCTCTGAATGAATCACACACATCCACACATAAAGGGAGATAATTCCCCTCGCCCACATGAAAGAGGCAGGCAGTGGGCCGCTCGCCAGGTCTCGGCTACCTGGAGACAAAAGAGCTGCGCCTCCGGGGGGTAGAGATGTTCATCTGGGATCCTGCATGCTGATGGATGTTGTCTACTGAAGATGTGTGTGTATGTGTGCGTGTGTGGGGTGTGTGTGTGTGTGTGTGTGGTGTGTGTGGTTGCCTTTAAGCTCTGTGTGCTCCAGGCGCGCCGCTCCGCCGTAGCCTGCAATTAATCTGGCCTGCCATTGATCCCAGTGGTGGGCGGTTCAGCTCACCTCAAAACACAGGCGGGGAAGCAAATCCACCCTCGGGAGCACAACACCACAACACCGCGGTGTCGTCGCCCACACCGCCGCCGCCGCTGCGCTCATCTGTACCGACTTCCTCAGATGGAACTTGTGTAATGTGTTCTACGGCTTTATTAGTCCATTCGCCGGCTCGGAATCAAAGCTAAATTGCCTGCTATTTGGCTTGGTTCTGTTTGACACTGTACATAAATAGACCAGGCTAAAGGGCCGGCACGTCTGAAAAGCACTTTCATTTATCAAAGACGGCAAGAAACCCTGGCCAAGATTGTGAATTGGCCGAATAGAAATAATCCGAGGGTGGGGTCAGCTTAGGTTAAAGCTTAAATACATATAGAAATAACTAGTGTAACACATATTGTCTATCAAATCAAGTGCTTATTATATCTAACCAAAACAGCACACTTCAAGAACATTTGTTAGAATTCCGACTTTTGGTGAACTCAGAGCTCATTGTAGCAGCTCAATTGTAGCATATCTATTTAAATTAAAGAGAGGTTTTGTCTGTACATCGGTCAGAACACGTCACTTTAATACTATCTTTACACTTCATACACTGGACGGCATGAAACCAGTTTCAGAAAAAATTCTCTCTGTCTGTCCAGGCAGATTTTTATCACAGCATCACATGAAACCGTCTGGACAGAATTGACTGAATCTCCTGCAGTCCTCAGATCTCTGGCTGAAGTTTAATCTGCACCATCAGTGAATCTACATGTTATGAACAGTTATGTGTGGATTTAATAATCTACTTTAAAATAATCTACTAATGCGCTACTGTCTCAATGTAAACAAACACCTGCACCAATAGATATTAATTAGAAAAGATAAAGTGAATATTTTTACTGGGATTAGTTCATATTTTCACTTTGGCTGAAATAACAGCGCTGAAGTGGTAGAAGTGAATTTTAACACGCTGGAGTTGTTTTAAGACACAGTTAGACAGAGAGTTCTGCTGTACAGAGAGACAGACAGACATGGACGTGGGCTTCAACCTCAAATAATAATAATAATAATAATAATAATAATAATAATAACATCACTGATTACATTAAAGCTGTTATACATATACAAACAGCACTCAGTTAAATTCCTTTATTTATCTTAAGTATTAATTCATCCGGCTCAGGGTTTGGGAGGATTCTGAGTCACAAGCCACCTCTTGACATCTTTACAGACTCCTTCACACTTATGCGAATTCTAAGGGCTCGTTCCCACATTCCTGACCATTTTGATAGTGTGTGTCAAACTGTCCTGAGTTGAACATCTTGGTGGTCCTTGGTAATATGTACTTATTATTAAGATGTAATAATCATTTTCAACCTCAATATAATCCACACCAGGCCATGATAAACCATCTACACACTGCATTTACACTATTTACCCAGTCAGTTCCTCCTAGACCTCACAATTTGCTATGAATTGTCATGACGTGTCGAGAACTGACACAATTTGTGACCTGTTAACAGCGACCTGGATATTTAACGCCAGCTTACAAAGTGTAGTAGCTGTTGGAGTTTTCTATTTAGTTGTTTAGTGTGCAGAGCTGGATTTAGGTGGAGTTTTAGCAGATTTGCTCGACTTCCTGTATGAGAGGTTTTTAACAGCTTTCCACCTCAACACTAAACAATAAATTCAGAATTTTTTTGTAGCTACGATCCATTCTGAAGAGGCTCGAACCACCTACAAACCTCTACAATCCATCTTCAAGTAACTTGGAACTGCAACCACAATGTTCTTTGATGTTTTCTGGATGTTGAAAATAATTTTGATGGCTACAATTTCTCTTGATCTGCAACAAGCCATACCAAATGATGGTGAACTTCCTGATGATCTACATTCCTACAATCTGGAAATTGCACTGGTTTGGGACCAAAATGTGGGAATGTGTGAAAGGCCAGTAATCCACTGGAAACTAAAGTAAATAAAGGAAGGCCACATGGAGTGAACATGCAAAATTACACATAGAGGACCAAACCTCTGTAAATGGGAATCTGTAGCACTTACTGCTGCACCACCATACCAACCTCAAACTGGGGAATTAAATCCCAGATAAGGAAAACTAAACTGGGTTCCATCATTGTAGAGATCACATGATAATTAACCATCAGCATTAAAAAAAAAAGAAAAGTTTATCAATGCTACAGTGTATAAAAGGAGCACATATTCAACAAGGTTTTCAAGTATGTTTTAGATACTTCACTGTTGAAATTACCCCTGTTAGTACGGACTAGGCCTAATTCTCACAGGCCTGCGAAGTTCAGTGTCTGCGCTAATGATTCAGGTCCTTGGCTAATTAGCACGACCCTCATAAGCCCAATCAGGTGTCCTTGGGGGTTGGGGGAGGGGGGGGGGGGGGAACAGACATGTGAAGTGCCTTGGATCCGTACAATAGAAAATTTATACAGCACTGATTGGTGTGTGTTATTGTGGACTGCAGACAAATGATCTCTCAGCACTGTGAGAACTAACAGGGATCCAAATGAACTAAAGATGCACAACAGCAGACATCACTGACCACTGATGTCATATTGGTTGTATATAAGGTTGCTTCATGGCCTGGTGAATGGGAGTCACATGTGCTTGTCCATAGATGAAGCTATAATGCATGTCTAATGTGAGCGTGAGAGAGCAGGAGATGCCAGAGAGCCTTATCAGGATCTGTGTTGCATTGCTCTTAATTAAAACCCCTATCAGTGGCTTTGAAGTGAACGAGTCAATTGGGTTAAGGAAAGAAAGACTGCGCAGGAAGATCATTCAATGCCCCGATTACAGCACAGCGAAATTCTGTTCATCACATAGCCCAGCTTGTTAGTTACCAGCGAGGGGTTCCTCAAAATTAATCATCTTAAAAGCTTTTTTAAAAGGTAAAAAGCTTTTTTTATTGTAACAATTTGACAGCAAAATAAGCAAGCTCCTTTTTTGGTAGTATTAAGAAAAACTGGTCCTAAAACAAAACTGTGATTTTACAAAATGCTACATATGATGCCACCTCCTGTAGTTTCCTCACATTGGGCACTTATGAACTTGAGTAACTCTTCCTGTTCCAACAAGAACTTGACCAGCCTGCACAAAGTCCTGACCTCAACCCGATAGAACACCTTTGGGATGAATTAGGGCGGAGACGGCGAGCCGCGCCTTCTCGTCCAACATCAGTGTCTGACCTCACAAATGTGCTTCTGGAGAAACGGTCGAAACGTCCCATGAGCAGACTCCTAAACCTTGTGTGAAGCCTTCACAGAAGAGTTGAAGCTGTTATAGCTGCAAAGGGGGCGGGGCCAACATCATATTAAACCTTATGGATTAAGAAGTGGATGTTACTCAAGTTCATATGCATGTGAAGGCAGGTGAGCCAATACATTTGGCAATATAGTGTATAAAGTAAAATGCAAATGTATGTGTTGTCATTTAAGTATGAAATTTAGTATGAACAATATTTCTCTTGAGCTTCTTCTATTATGCTTTTGTATTGCAGCACTGGAACATGAGAAAAAGTGAGGAGTTTTGTTACACAAGAAAGTCTTTTAAATCGTCAAACTTTGTTGAATATCCTGAGAAACATTAGAAACAATGCAAAAAACCTAAATCAATTACAAAGCATCAGCATCTCTTACCAGATTTTACCAGATCAGTTTTCAAAAGTACAGGTGCATCATCCGTCTGCATACACATCCGTGGTCCCATAAGGTGATAATGGAGTTACAAATCACAATGCAGAATGGGACGGAGCAAACGGAACTAGAAATAGAAACAACACATTTATTTCATGTCTTTTATACACGATGAGCTTGTGTGTCTCTTGAGTGTCATAATGGTATCTTTTTGTCAGGGTTGCAGGGTTGCATTAGGACACCAGTTAATATTTTGGGAAATACAATTAAAAACACTTTCTCTGTTGATGTACAGCTGAGATTATATATAGGTGGCTCAGTGATTCGCACCTTTAGGGTTCACGTTTGATTCCCGCCTCGTGTCGGTGTATGTGGAGTTTGCATGAGAGGAAACCCACTCGTGCTTGGTGGGTTTCCTCTGGATTCTCTGGTTTCCTCTCACAGCCCAAAAACTTGCAGATTAGACTAACTGGTGTTTCCAAACTGCCCATAGTGTGTGAATATTGACAGGAGTAAATGGGAATAGATACAATGGTCAACATGGCCCCCACGGTTCCTAGATGGATATATCCAAAACAATATATATTGTTTTATGTTGTTATATATTGTATAATATGTATATTTTGTTTTACTTTGTTTGTGTGTGTCAAATATTTTCTAAAAGTATAGGCATCTCACAGCTCCAGGGTCCCAGACTCAATCTTGAACTTTGATTTAGAAAATATCTTTACTTTTGGAGCTGGACAAAAAGTATGCACACACACACACACACACACACACACACACACACACACACACACACACACACACACGCATTAGACACACACAGCAGTTGAGCACATCATGCGAGTTGAATGGGTTTAATCTGATCTTGACTGCAGTTTCTGACTTTAGTGTGATCATCTCTCTGTGTGCCCTTCATATTTCAGGCAAATATTCGAGAGCCGTGACCGATCTTCAATTAGCCCCATGTTATCCGGGACAGTAACCCGCCGGAGCTTTTCACATGTACTTCATTATGTCTTCACACACTCCAGGACTCCCACTGCTGCTCTGAATCAGAGTTCATTCTGCGCTGCTGATAATGTTGAACAGCCAGAGAGAGATTAACCTAAATAAATCAGTCACTGCTGAATTCATATGACCAGATGAGCGCATTAGAAAGACACCACTGACAGGGTGTCTACAAACAAATATTAGAAATTTGTAGAATATTATGTATAATCAGACTCAGAAATATAATCTAAGTAATTAATTATTCCCTAATACATCAGTTACTTTAAATACATTGTGGGCATTTTTTTCAAACTCCAAAATACAGGACATGTACATTGGTAACAAATACTTATAAGCATTTCTCAAGCATAAGCGTTCTAAATATAGTCTTATTTAAGTCATTTATTACAATCATGGTGTACCACTATTCATTATACACAAATGTCCTGTACTGCACAATCTTTAGGACTAATAATGACCTGTGTAAAAAATATCACAAATAAAAAATTTTATATAGAAAGAAAGAAAACAAGAAAGAAATTACAATTGGTATTAAAATTACAATTGAAATTAAGTAAAGCTAAAATGTAAAAAATATATATGTCTATAAAAAACTGCATAAAAATCAAGTGAAACAATACAAATATAATATAATAAAAAATATTAAACATATCATGTTGGGGAAAAATCTGATGAAAATGACTCATTCACATTTAAAATGATGTGAAAATAAATTAATTGTTTGGTAAATTTGTGAATTGTGAAAAGAAACAAATATGTTTAACAAATAATGTAAGTGAAGGAGTTATGTTCTAAAAAAAATCACATATGAAATAAAAAAAAACAGTTAATAAAGTGAAAAAGTGAGTGAGTGAAATGTTTTTAAATAATGATATTAAATATCAAATGTGAAAATGAATTAACCTTATTAAAAATCCCATGTGATTACGTTATTAGTGATGATCAGGAAAATGTGTTTAAAAATTATAGAAATGAATACGCTCTTTATTCTTTATTCTTCAATTATATATGGTTAAAAGTAATTCATGCTTTAAAAATCACATATGAAAATGAATCAATTAGGTATAAAGAAAATCAAATGCAAATTGAAAAATGAAAAATCAGATGTGAATATGAATGAGCAAAAATATTTTTAAAAAATTTATGTTTTTAAAATTTACTGAAACAAAATGTTAAAAACTTTTATCTAATCACATGTAAATGAAAAATATACTGTGGGGAAAATCAGATGTGAAACTGAATGAACCATATTAAAAATCATACGTGAAAGTCAAACAATTAAAATCATGTGATAGGTGAACAAATCGTGTGGAAAAAATATTATCTATAAATTATATGTGAATAAAAGTAAATTGTTCATTAAAAAAATCACATGAAAATAAATCAATCATGTAATTAAAAAAGGAAAAAAAACATATGTGAATATAAATTAATAATATTAAAAATCACATGTGAAGATGAGTGCATTGTTTTAAAAATGACATGAAAATTTATTCATCATGGTTAAAAAATAATGTGGAAATAATTTTATTGTTTTTTAATCAGATGTAAATTAAACGAATCACAAGGAAAATCTGATGTGAAAAATCAATTACTTGAAAATAATCAGTTGAAAATTCATGAATTATTAAAAAACTGAATTTTGTAAAAGGGACACAAAT
Source organism: Clarias macrocephalus (assembly GCA_011419295.1). Taxonomy (NCBI): domain Eukaryota; kingdom Metazoa; phylum Chordata; class Actinopteri; order Siluriformes; family Clariidae; genus Clarias; species Clarias macrocephalus. Next base: position 3,939 of record JAAGKR010010641.1, on the reverse strand, counting down.
GATGTTTATATAGTGAAGGAGTATATATATATATTATTACTAAATACTGACACATTTCAATGTTTATAATGCCTTTTGTTGCACTAAATAAGTATTACAGTGACCATATAACAGGTCCTTATATTGTTGTTGTTATTATCAAACATTTCGCACTAGATAAAAAAGTGTTACTGATAAAAATAAACATTTTCTAATATTTGGAAGCCATAAAAAAATGAGTTATGACTCTGTTATGAAATGAAAGCACATTTCGGCACATTTGTCCATCATATTTGCACTTGTTATTTCCCTCCACGCGACGAGCTACGTGATCTATTCTTATGATAATAGGAGACTGTCGTGTCCATATGCTGTCACTCTTTAAAATGCTAATTAAAAAGTGTTTAGAGAGCAGAGCTCTTTATTCTCTCCACACACTGAGAGCGTGGCACAGGAGACCTCGCTATAATTAGACATGCTCAGTGATCCACACCAGTGATTAACATGCTGAGAAAAGGACATTTAGTTAAATAATAATAATAAAAAATAACAGGTTGGAAGGAAGAGAAAGTTTGACCTGTTGAAAAAGCTGAAACTTGCTTCAAAGTCAAAGTGCATTAGGAGTAGTTTTTTTTTTTTTTTTTTTTAGTGCATGATGCAGTTTAAACACCATCATCTTTTTATTTGGTTGCTTTGCCTTAGTGTGCTTGTGTAATTCTCTCTCTCTCTTCCTCTCTCTGTCTCTCAGCTGAACTTCAGAGGCAGATTGAAAGCTTCCTTTTATTCCACCCATTTTCTCCAACATCTTTTTTCATTGTTTTCCTGCCTTCAAAGTCACTCACTCCCCTCTTCTATTTTCTCTCCGCCCCGAAGACCTTGACGCTTCACTTCGATTCCAAGGCTTTGCTAGCATTTTATTTTACTGCATTGTTGATTTCTTTGCCTTCTGCAGCTGAGTGATCTTCAAAAGGGCACCAAGAGGTGTGAGACACCTTGATGTCACCAGCGATAGATACAGCTTCTCTCCGAGGGACTCACAGAGAGAGAGAGAGTCTGGAATCTGCTTTGTGAAATGATAAAAGTTTCATGAAGTGAAAGGGAAAAATAAAACACAGTCTGTCCAAATAAAAAGTCACACAAACTTCACATGTCAATAATCAAACATTACAGTATGCAGGAGTAAAAAACTTTTTTTTTTCCACATATTGTTTATAATTTTTTTTTTCACAATTCATTTTTCACATGATCCGATTCATTCATATTTGCCTTTGGTGTTTTGATGACTTGTTTATTTTCACATATAATTTCTACATGATTCTTTCTTTTTCAAATTTAACATTTTCCACAACATTCATTTTCACATAAAACTTTTTTACATTATTCATTCATTGTCAACTGTTTTTTTTTCTTTTCTAAATGAATAGTTTCATGGCAAAAGAAAATAAATCCATCCATTTTTA
>JAAGKR010010639.1:0-22051 GCA_011419295.1 Clarias macrocephalus | reverse complement strand
AAAAAAGCTGAAAATGCACTGTGTTTGGCTTCTAGAAATCATCCAAAGCAGCTCAAGCCTCTGTGAAATTAAATCTTTTTGTGCAGTTCAAGGCCTCAGTACTTACATTTAAGTGATGCGCACCACCACCTATGCAGACCACATCCTGTTTCTGTATGGTCAGTATCTCTCTAGTTAACTTTAAACGGATGTCATAAGTATTACTGGTTTTTTCATCATACAACAGGGCAAGTCCGGTTTTTGTCTGTAAACAGAAAGGAAAGGAGAATTTTGTGTTAGTTGGATGATTTTACAGGAGGCAGTTTGTAAAGCGCTTTTTCATATCTGCAACATTCTAAATTGTGTTAGTCTCAATAGCTGCTGATCAAACATGTTGCAGCAGTATTACTTGGCTTTCAAATGTAAACAAAAGATGTTCAGCATCCAAAACGTCACAGACAACTGTAAAATATGTCTTAATTTAGAGAGAATGATATTGGTGAACAAGGACATCTTGCATGGAACAAACATGTTCACAATTTTTGTCCCTAGAAAAATTCCAGGATTGATTTTATGGTTCTGTTGGGAGACAACTCTTTCAAGGGATTAACTAAACATATCCTAAATAAAACATGCTTTCAGGTATGTACCTCTTGAAGAAAAATAAGGTGCTAAGGACTGATAGTATAATGCTGTCCAGTTAATTTAGTTAGACTCAGAAATTAATCCCAAGTGCACTTTTCTGTAGCTTGTAAATTGAAAAATATTTCTCAATACGTGAGCAAAATATAAGCAGGTCTCTACCAAACAGATCGGTACTGGTCATAAAAGTAGATTTTTTATTCCTGAATTTATAATATTTCTGAGGGTGAATTTAGTAAGTACAGTGTCAAAAGCAATGGGACTCTTATGTATTGTGAAATATGGCCTTTTCCTCCTCTTCTTTATTGACCTTTCTTTGAAAAATATAATACAAAACACTTGAGCTACTGAAAAGTAAAGTGTATTAAAAAGACAGTAATGGAGAAACTGCTAGTTGACACATTGTGTGCATATTTTCTCACCCATGTGAGGGTGACATTAATTGGTGTAGACCTACAGTTACATTGTCCTGGCCTAGTTCTCCGCCTGGCACCAGGGCCATTTCTCCCAAAAGACATGCACATTTAGGTCGAGTGCCTTCACCTCTAACTCCAGAGGGACAAGATAATTAATCAAAGCTTAGAACCATAGTCTGACTCTAGGAGAAAGCTGATATATTATGCGCTTTGGAATCTGCACTAGACTGCATCAGCCTCCAGAGATTTTCATCGCATGGCTGGAATAACTAAGCCAGGAGAACATGATTCTTTGATGACAAACTACAAGTATCCTTGTGCCCAGCTGACCCGTGTGTGCATATTACTACTAACAAATCCAGTCTAATTAACAGGCTATATTCACTTTAGTAATGCTGTCAGGATATTTGGCAAGCCACAAATGCAGTTTGTGAGTGGAACATCTTATGGCATTTGTCAGGTTTGATACATCTCCTGTTTCACTTTAAAGTTTATAAAGATGGGGAAAATGCAGAATCAGGGCCCAAGAGAACAGGCCATGCTGCGTTCTCTGCGCTGATGCAGAGCGTGTACACTAGTTTCCATTACACATTTCAATTCAGTATGGGAAGCATTGAAGTTGATGAGGGGTGGATGTGGTAAAATTAACCAAGCAGTAAATGCTTGCATCTATTGACATTTTCAGCTCTGCTTTTATCTCTGTGGTCCTGCCTGAGGGTTTCATGATTTCACTACTAAAAGTAGGAGGGCTGACCAGCTTCAAAATAAATAAGCAAGTAAAAAAAATAAAATAAACACAACATACAACCCTTTGACTTTTGCAGGAAGTTTTTTTCAGGCCTGTCAAAAAATTTCCCTTAAAAAAAAAAAGACAGAATCTGATGGCAGGTTGCCTCAATTAAACCATTTCTGCTGAAGGAGACTGGAGGTCAGCTGCTACCTAGAGATCATCCCTGATAATTTTCTACTCCTCCGAGCGTGCTTCTCACAGATTCTTAGCCAAGAATATTGCCTTTCTCAACACCAGGGACAGGCGATAAATAGTCAGTATAACATGTACTGCAAGATTAAAAACGTTCCTTCTAATCCATAAAGTCACTGATAGGGAAAAGTAGTCACAGCTTGATGTGCATCACACCTATAACACCTTTTAATACTAGGTTCTTCCACAGATCAACTCAAGTTTCAAGTCATTTGGAACTGCAAGCTATAAATCTGCGCAGCCTTTGCAGTACAACTATGGTTTGACTGAACAGATTTTCCAAGTTGTTCATCACAGAATTAAAGAGGATTCACAGAGAGCTGGATTTTCTAAGAAAGGTGCAGGAGGTATTTTTCAAAGCGATGGGGAAAGAAATTGACCAGTCTTGACTGTTACGTTTCGGTTCAATTCAAAGAGGTCACCTGGGATCTTCATTAACAACCTAACGCTACAAAATCTTTTGGCCGAATGGTATTTGGAGCACAGTAAGTAACTGAATATAGTTGGGAAATTGAAACAAACATTGGCGGTATAACAAGCTCAAATGTACACGATTTCCCAAAAGCATAGTCTTAATGTGATTTTAATAGAAGTGTCTTTTAAGACATGCTACACTGCTTTTGCAAAACACAGCCTATCTTTTGCTTAGCAGAGCTGTCAGAGTTGATACATAGGTAATTAGGACGGGAGCAGTTTGGAAATTAATGCTAACAAGAAACTTTTTTCTTAATTCAATATACTGAAGACAACAGAAAACCATCTAGCCTTCCTGCCTCATGTGCATAACCTAATCATCCAGCCCTCTGTGGTATCCAAATAATCTCCTCATAAAGACAAATGAAATGCATACTTCGCATAATTAAATGGCAGCATCACCATTTTAATAATAGCAACCTCTGAAACGAAACAAATAAATGTCATCTTAATCACCTACATCCTTCTCTTTTACTATTGGTCTTTTTTACTTAAAAATGTGAAATGCTTCTAGTCAAACCATTTCCAAGAGACAGGGCAAAATAAAGACTGATGTGTATTTTTTAATTTTTTGTATTTCAAATTGTCCAATATCACAGTAAAATAAAATAACAATAGTGAGATAGGGATTGGGGGCGTATAAGTGTAGCATTCCTTGGGGTTAGTAAACAACATTAATACAGCTGATTTGAGGAATAAGTGGAGAATTTTTTGAAAGCTGAGAAAGCACTGTGGCATGTCTGTGTCTGAAACAGCTAAATTAAAAGTCACTGAAGATGATTCAGGCAATCCAGCCAAATAGCATACCTAATGATCTACTGTTTAAATTTGTCATGTGCTAATAATCAGTTATATAATATTATATCATGCGGAACATTTTCCAATATCATTACTGTCTGACAATTAGTAATATGTGTATGTAGAGCAATATTCCCGAAAAAGAGCTCCAGGGTCTCAGGTTTAATCCTGAGCTCAGATTACTGTTTGTGTGGAGTTTTGTATGTTCTCCCTGTGTTTGTATGAACTTCCTCCCACCTGCAAAATCAAGTATATTGACTTTGCTCTTGCTGTGAATGAGTGTGTGAGTGCATGTGTGCACAGTGCCCTGTAATGGACTGGCATCACGTTCAGGGTGCATTTCCGCCTTACACCTATTGTTCTAGGACAGGCTTTGTTTCCACCCTGACACTTACCCTAAAAAAAGCGGTTACTAAAAAAGAATGAATGAATGAATGAATGAATGAATGAATTAATTAATTAATTAATTAATATTTCCTAGGTATATGTTGAAACAAAAACTGTAAAAATTTCAGGGCTAGCATAGTTGAACATGAGGCCTTATGTGGTAACACGTCCTTATTTATTCATTTTACTGTGCCTATTATACTGTACTGTATGTAAAAGCAACAATATTGAAAAAAATATATTTTGTGTGTACTAGCATGCTTAGAAATTTTGCATCATTTGATGTTGGAATTGAAGAATTTTCTGCTCCGCTTGATTCTGCTCAGAGCACACAAATTAACTATTTAGCTCATTTCATAGCCCTATCCCAGGGTAAGTGTTTACTGAATGTATGGTTGTAAAGTTGTTATCAGTCAGCTTGGGACAGTTTAGCAAACTCCCAAATTCCCAAATATAAAGCAGTCAAACAAAAATTAAGCCATTTGGAACGAAGTATAAGTATCATGCACTGCCCATCAGCTACGAAAAAGAGAAATTAATATATGTTCTTGTAGGCAAAGATATGTACAATGTTTCTTATATAATTCCTCATGATGGATGAAAACTTGCAGCCCATACGTCTACCAATTTAAATGAGTCATGCAGACTTATTCTAGATCATGACAAAATGCATGTTCTTAATGCCTCTATTTTAATAAGCAGGGTGTCTGCAAGGACTGTATTACAATCTAATTTACATTTTTTATGACATTTCTATGCCACTGTACATGTAATTTACAAATTTACAATAAAGGGAATACATAAAGTTAAGCTCCTACAACAGCAGCATACCAACATTAGTTCAATGTATACAACAGCACTGTTTCATTTTCAATTCTGATTGGTCAGAAGGTGCTGCCTACTTTTCACTAAAACAGTTCTGTCAGTAGTGCCAACTGCAAGGATAAACACAAGTTCACATCAATGCATCTGTTAAAAGTACAGATCCTTCAACCTTAAAGGTAATTTTTTATAGAAATTATAAGGTAAGTGATAAAAAAACACATTGTGATTATTTAAACACATATTGTGATTACAATTTAAACTGTGGTTATGTATGTAACTTTGAAAATGTACCATTTAGTATTTAATCATATATGTATAGGCAAATAATGGCATGGATGATAACGTTATGTGGATTTTTTCCAATATTTATATTAAAGTTATATTAAAAATAAAGAAATAAATAAATTATTAAATTACTGACAATAAGTTCTTGATGAATAAGTTGAATAAGTTCTTGATGTGAAAATGAGTTACAATAAATCATTGTGTTTTGTGATTAGATGATTTGCATTGGTCCATATAACTTTTTAATTTTAATTCTTAGGTGATTTTACTTGTGCAGCTCTAAAAAGATTAAACAAATAAAAATTTATTGTCATATGTTGATGCCTTTAAACAAAAAAGCATGATAAAGTGCATCTCGATGTGATTGATTGTATGAATGTGTGTGTGCATGGGCCATGGGATAGACTGCCATCCCATCCGGTGTATATTCCCACCTTGGGCTTCAAATATATTGCAATCCTGACCAGGATAAAATGGTTATCATTAGGTTTCTTGAAAGTGCAAGAGAGAGAGAGAGAGAGAGAGAGAGAGAGAGAGAGAGAGAGAGAGAGAGACAGACAGACAGAGAGCAACAGAGAGAAGAGAGAGAGAGAGAGAGAGAGAGCAATCCTTGCAAACTACTGTGATATACCAGAAATAAGATACTATAGCAGCAGTACATGATATACTGTAGGAGAAAAAGTAACTCTGCGAAGATAAAAGCACAACCACCCCATCACTGAATTTAACTTCATACACAGCACTACCTCTGTAGTATGCAACATGTGCGTGTGTGATTACTGTATAATCCATGTAGTTTAATATTTAAGTTTTTTTTTTTTAATGATGGCTTTAAGAACCCACAGACAAAATCATGATTAAATACTAATGAGTCGGAGAAAAGATAGACGTGTTGAATTATAATAAATAATATGTGCGGAAAAATTCTCACGTTTCATTTGCTTAAACACTGACTACTGCGATGGTGAGAACTGTGAATTGGAAATATAGATGGATTACATACAATAATGGATTACATAATCTTTCCCACTCAAAATGTTTTTCTAAAAATGTCAGCCACTCCATATAGTGTTTGGAGCTTTTACAGAAATTTGGCAAACCAAATATTGCTTGAGAGAAGTGCCAGAGAGTGCTTTGTTATATTCTACTAATTACCAACATATGAGTTACAATTCATACAATCTGATGGATTGTAAAATAAGCAAAATGCTAAAAGAGAGAGAAACGTTTGCAGCCAGAAGTCCTTCACCATCTGTGTAAGCAAAGTGCTTCTGAAACTACAGGAGGTAAAACCAATTGATGCTTTTTTTGTGCTATGATTCATCAAACTGCTCACAGGAAACTTTCCTAGAACCACTGACATTAGGTTATAGTGTTCACAGAAAACACTGAAAATGATGGCTTGTTTGTGTGCCCTTTTGCATATCACAGGCTGTTGCTGTATGTGTCAGAATTGCAAAGACCAATATTTTGAAAGAGATCAATAAGGAGTCTAATATGCAGTCCAACCTTTTGCGTACTTTGCAGAAATTCTGTTATGCTTCTGTGTCTTTGTATATGTATGTCTACATCACAACTTGCATAGCATAATAATTATGAGGAAGTAATTATGTACGCTGCAAAATTCCCAGTGTTGATTTAACACCCCAAGTGTTTATATATGACCTAATGGTCACGAATGTACTCTGAAAGTGTTAAATCAACACCCTGGGTGTTAATTCAAGACTAAGGATTTTGCTGTGTACTGTTTGCACAATTTAAATAGCAAAATAATACAATGCACAATACAACTGCAATAATTGTCTGGCTTGGATTAGATCAGGTTGTTCTAGTAAAAATGAGAGAAATGGTAGACATGTGTTAAAATAAAAGTATTTGAAATAATAACTGTACAAAAAAAATCTAATAATGCCTCAATATGATCAATAACTGAAAAACAAAAATGCATGCCTCTCTCTAAATAACAGAGTGTGACGGTTACAATTTTAACTTTAATCTTTCGTAACATCTTTCTATAGAAAGTTGACTCCTGATGTGACAAAAACAGATTTTTAAAAAGACAAAAGTTAATTCCTCAAAGCTTTTAGCATTATAGACACATATTACACGCATCTACAGAAAAGTCTGTAACAAAACTGACTTGTTCAATAAATGCCATCAACTAGCACAGATCACTTAAAACTAGTCACGGTTTCTGGAGAAATGCCATCTTGTGAAATTGTCTAATTAGCAAGTCGAATCTGGGCGATTGCTACATTAACATGACCTGAAAGTAACACATTTCTAAGTGTTGGCAATTACATCTAAGTTTTCTTGAGCAACAGCACCACTAGCACATAAATTGTATTGTGGCTGCGTAGTGTAATTCATCAACTTTTCAATTCTTTAAGAAAGTACATACTGTATGATGCAGGCTTTATACACAGAAGTCTATACACTGAGTAATATATTTTTATGTATGCATGGTATCTATCCTTTCCGGGTCAAGGTCTTTGAATTTCTCCTGTTATATCCAATCAGATGCTCATGTAAACCTGGAAAAGTCTCACCTCCTTGTACAGCTGTCAGACGTAATGCGTGAAAAGCTCCGTTACAGTTATGGTTCATAAGGAATTAGCTGCTTTGACTTTACTGAAGTTTCTGACATTTAAATGTTAAAGCTCAAAGCTTATCATCCCCACTGTCAAATGTAATATTATCGAATCTGCTCTACATTAGAAAGAAAGTTGTTTTTGGCATGTTTGTTCTTACTTACACTGCAAATTATAACTTGAGGAAATAAAGATTTTTGTTTATATAGGATATTGCACAAGATAATATAAAAAATAATTATTTGAAAATTCAGTTGCGTTAACTTAGTGTGATTAATACAAACAGCAAGCCCTCAAAATATCATACACACACTCAGCACTATTAACAGCAAGGTAATTGTTAATATGTGGTTTCCCATTGTATGTGGAGAATTTATTATTGCTACGACTGCTATGGAAGCACAACTTTTAAAAAAGGAAATCTATAAGATGACTTTAAGAATTGGCAAAACAGAAATAGTCAATATCTTGTCACATCTCTCCAAAAAGGAAAATGAAAACCAAAGCAATCTAACACAAAGCTCTGCTCTGAAAGCATAGACGTGTACAAACAATATATATGAAAGGAGGAATTCTGTGGATCATCAATAAACACCCACAGTAATAGCTGCAGATGTAAATGCCAGGCAAGAAATAACTACACCAATCCCAATTACACAAATATTAACTAATTGTGCGCTTGTTAACACTTCTTTAAAAATCATAACCTCATACACGTCACTGTGGTCAATGCATATTCCTTTATAATATGCTTTTTATACTTGTGCATTGTGTAAGTGTACAAGCCAAGAACTGAAGGAAGCTATGCTGCTGTCAGCACACACGATTCTCCAACGCTCCTGTAATGCTCGTGAAGCGAGATTTGCGCTCAAGTGCATGTCGTGCATGCTAAATTTCACGTTTAACTTCATTTCTTAATGCGCACGAGTTCTCTAGGCGTTACAAAGTTGCATTATGCGTCTATTGGACCTGACGCTGAAACAGCATTCCTGTTTACACAGCTCTTACATCAGCCTATAATAACAAACATGCTCAGTAATCAGTGGTTCTTTTCCATCGTGTGTGTGTGTGTGTGTGTGTGGGAAGAGAGCCCAGGTTTCCTCACCCATGTGGGGAGCCAGAGGCTGCCGGGGCGCTCGAGCGGATCGGCTCGTCGTTTGCCGGCCGCGTTCATTTCCCGCGCAGCCGCTGCTTCCAGCCAAGCGCACGTCGCTCGCGCATTTATCCGGTAATAGCGAAAAGGACGAGAGAGAGAGTGAGAGAGAGGGGGAGAGAGAGAGGAGAGAGAGAGTGAGAAAGGAAATAGGTTTCACTGGCGCTCACTTTCCCGGGAGCCGAACATCACGCTCACATAAACGATTCAGTCTGGGAACGTCCAAGTTGTCAAAGGTAACAAAATATCCTCTCAGATTTGAGCAGCTGCATCTGTTTCGCAAATGAGTAGTGGCATTGTAATAACTTCCGGCGTTAAAGAGCCAGATAGTTCCAATAAGACAGGAAGTTTGAGCCGAGGCGTTTCTGTCCTAAGTTGTGCGCGCGCAGGCAGAGTTAGTGATGGATGTGGCAGCTCGCGACAGCAACGACCGACGCTGCGACTCTTAACGCGCGTCGTCACGAAGTCTTGGGATAGTATAATATGTATATAATATTACCCTCGATGCATTAACGAGCGACGAAATCGCACTGCAGCCTGTATTCGTTAGCCGGTTCCTCTTTATACTCGGAGTAATTCGTTGCGTCGACTGTTTGGTAGCGGATTTGGAGAAACCTCGAATGCTTTCCGAGGTGGTGCATCAGGTCTCGTGACGCACGCGAGGCACGGAAAGGCAGTGAGTGAATAAGCGAGGAGAATGACGGGTACTGCTGGAGGACACCAGCACTCTCTGTGCTTGGCAGCTACCAGATGAACTGCATTATAACGCACGGAGTAGCTTATAATATTGAAGCAACACTGTAGCCAGGGTTTGTTTTTGGCAACCCAATAACACAGCGGGATGCTGAGCATAAGTGTGTATAATCCAAGATTTATTGAACTACAGAGTCAGCCAAAAATGTATACACGCTTTAAGAAAAGAAAAATAGTATGATGTATATTATATTCATATAATATTATATATTAATATACATCATATAACGTATAGCAATACATTTTGTATTAAAATATTCATATACGTTTTTCTTTTCCTGAAGTGCTTATACATTCTTTTTGGCTGACTCTGTATATAAACAGCCTGAACAATTTCAGATTATGATCCTCATAACTATTTCTGTGAATGTTTGGATGATTTATGACGTTGACCTTTATTGCAATACTAATTACACAGAATAAAAAATGTTAACCAACTCATTTCAACTGCATTTTATTCACAGTTCAGCAATATTGCTATGCACATTATAATATTCTGTACTGTAGCTTTCAGTCATACTGTTGTTATTCGGGTTATATATACTGTATATAGGGCTGCACAACTGACTGAAGGTTGTTACTCTTTCCAGTTGGTAGAATCTTCATGCAAATGATAATAAATTATAATAAAAAAAAATTTGTACAGCTTGTATCTTTTTCTAATATGGTTTCATTACTGCTTTGTCTCATATAAATAATAAATAAATGGGTGACAGAGTTTTACTTTTGATTAGTCCAAGAAAAATATAAAAACATCCCATACACATAATTTCTCCAAAGACAAGTGTCAAATGTTGCAACCTACATGCAGCGTGGTAAAAGTGCATTTCAGCGCCTTCCCCATGTGATGTGATGTGGGAGGTAAAGCGTGGCTGGGAACACATCCAAAAGCAGATCCAGCGGCCTGAAAGAGTTGGTCACTGCTGCTTAGACAGCCTGGCTGATAAACATTCATTTCACATGGGGTGTCTAACAGAAGGGCCTCTGCACACCACACAGGCCCAACTTTGGCAAGGGTGAAGAAGGCAGCAGGGTCTAAATTTGCACCATGCTCATCCTGATATGCTCGGTGGAATGCAGCATGACAGAGCAGTTAACTGAGATGGTGGGAGACACCTTCACTTGAGCCTGTAAGGCAGCTTTGTTCACCTCCTCCGCAATGGTTGTTATTCCTTGCATGTCAGGATGCGAGTCACCCTGGGGAAGATATTTCACATTTTCAGGGAACGCTGCATCAACAGTTTAGCATGAAAGCATTTTTTTCTCTCTCCCCTGCCTCTTGCTCCCAACTCATTTAAACTGATAAAAACACTTGACTTGCATTAAAAAAAAACCTCCAGGAGAAATGGATTCTTCAACAAATGGACATCAATAGAATACTTATGTATCTTTAGCAGCATTGAAAATATCAAGCAGCACTGCATTGCTCTGAAGGACTCAATAAAAGTGCATTCATTTAAAATGGCATATGCCAATTCAAGTATTCAGTAAATAAGATTATGTGGCTTTGTTTTCAGTACAAATAAAATGAATACCTTAATTTTTAAAGACATTTATTCATATTTCTATCTGTAGACATAACAGCAGGAGAGCAGGACATAACAGCAATCTGACCCTAAATAAAAGGTTTATAAGTGACAGCTAGTAATTCTTCCTAAAATGAGTATCATTTTACTAGGAGAGACGATTCTTGCTCTCACACTTTCCTGTAGATCTTTGTAGAGTTTGCAATGCACCCCTGAGGTTAAGGCTTGTGAAATGCAGCAGAGAAACTTAATACACTTTTCACATTTTTTCTATTCCTTTTGCCTCATTGTTGTCTTTTATATATTGTGCTCATTTCAAGTAATAGAGATGTGGCTTGGTGGGAATTCAGAACAGCCTCTCAAAACCAGGGGCTGTGGGATGTGACCTGGGCTTTGCCAAGCAGATTTCTCATTTTCACTGTCAGCAGGGGTCTGTTTGTGAAAGACCAACAATTTCATCTGGGATCAAATTATTGTTGCTTTGGGAGGGTGGGTGTGTGCATTTAATATTTAGCAGACTATGGCTTTCTATGAGAATAAAGAAGAAATGTTGCTGAAAGCATTCCTTATTAATGAAATAAAGAAAGAGAGAAATGTGTTCTCAAATCATTTATCTGTCGGTTGTCTGTGATCCGTGGGGTATACTTGTGAAATAGGCATGTTTTTACAAATAACATCTCGTAGTTAAGAGAAGGTTTATTTATTACATTTCAGTATAAGGTCATAAGATTCCGCCTTGGTTGGCAAAGCAATATGCTAATCAGCAATCACTTGACAGGTTAATGAAGTATTAAATTATACTCTTTAAAGAGTGGCCACTAAATATTGAGTATATGCTGAAGAGCTACTAAAGGAATTAACCATATATAATGATGTTTATTCTAGTAGGTTCAGTACACAAGTTCCTCTGTCTGGCTGCTACATTTTTTTTTCCATTTTCAAAGTAGGTCACTGTGCAAACAGTGAATTGAACATTAAAGGTACAGTATGCAGTTCTTATCCAATACACTTAAAAAAAATCTCTCCTTGTGGTCGGCTAGCTACACATTTTGCATTTAGGCCAAAAAAATCTAGTGTTCATACACAGCCCTGGCTCTGTAATTGGAAACTAAATAAAATTCAACCACATCCAATCAGCTACAAACAGTGGGCAGGGTATTCATGCACGGGCACAGGGTAGAGGCAAATAGGGGGTAGGTGTTGGGGGGGGGGGGGGGCGGGGGGGGGAGGGGCAGTGAGAGTGAGAGGAGCAATAAATCTAGCACATGCTATAATGCTGGACTCCTCACATTGCCAAGAAGGAGAAATGGCCAAGAAATAGGCAAAAAGGAGAAGGAAAAAATAAACAGGTTTTATGAGCTAGTCAAAGGTAGAGTTCCATTACCTTAAGTTACTACTGATACTGTTACCAATACAAAGGCTAAGGTACTCCTTGGCTTAGACTTTGGCTTAAAATAAGTATTTGGCTTCAACACCTATTTACAACTATCAGCCATAACATTAAAAGTCAATTCAATTTTATTTTAATTGAATTTTAATATTAATATTTAAAATACCATTAATACTAAAACCATGTTGGTTTTGGGTTGCCCCTGTGCTACCAGAGTGGTGGCCCCTCAGGGCGTGGCCCCGCATGGCCTCTGGGGGTGTGCTTTGGTGTCTGTCACTAGTACATTACCAGAATACTTTGGGTACTGTGAGTTGCAGGGTGTGCTCGATTGGGATCTGGGGAGTTTAGAGGCCTGGTTGGTGGCCTTTGGGCTTCTTGCCTGCTTGGCCCTGTGCGCAGCAGGCTGTGGTGCACTGGGTATTCTGGTGCTGTTCTATTGTGGCCAGCATTGACTTTTTGGTGATTTGTGCTTTTCAGTGGGATTGATCTGAACAGGCTGGCCTGGGTGAGTCTTGTGTTTCCATGGTCCTGTCATCAGTTTGCTGGTACAGTACGGTATATAGTCAGTAATCAATGTTGGACAGTTCACCGGTCGATGGTGTTAATGTTATGGCTGATCGCAATATTGGAAATAGTGTCAGGCTTATTGTCAGACTTTGCTTAATATAACAAAAAACATATGATACTTGTATTTTTATAGTGATAAAATTTGCTTCCTTTTATTGAGGCTAACTTATCTTTGATCATCAGCCACTCTAAATTCCATGTACATATTTGGCAGAGCTTCTGAGGGGGAACTAAAGGGAGAGCTGGATTTGTTTAACTACAAATATCAGCAAGCTTCTTCTTGTATCTCTGAATACTCCTTTAAGTATGTACTTTCTTTTGCATACATTCTGTATTATAAATAGAACACACACACACACACATTATAGGAAGTGAAGAAACACATCAAGTTTAGGTTTACCACTGACATCTTCGAAATCCTGTGAATGAATTAAATGAATGTGAATGCCCTTGCATTCTGTGTACTCTGCATCGCATTAACAGCTATAGTGTAAGGAAGGTGCATTATGCTTGTATGTCTCGTGATACAATGTCTCGTATGCATGAGAATGTGAGAATTTATAATGAGCAACGAGACACTTCCTGAACAGCTTTTGGGAACATGTACAATGCTCTCTTAATTAAATTACCTCTGTAACCTTATTGTCATGCTCATATAAAGTCTGAGTCTTGCCAAAGCATTTAAATTAGTTTGTCATATGAAACTAATAAGATGTTTTTACACTGATAATTAATGAACTTAATTTTTTTTTCCTGAAAGCAGTCTTAATACAAGATTTAATGAAGGTTTAAGTGAATAAATAATTCTTTTTGAAATTATTACATTTATTAATTCAATTACATTATTAAAACTTGTAAGGACTGTGCTGGACCTTCAACTTCATGAAAGATATGTCGTCAGAAAAAAAAATCAAGAAAGGAGATCACTTAAATGCTTAGTAAAGATGCAGAAAAAAGAATTACCATAGAAATTACAGCCAGGTTTTGTAGTGAAGTGAGAACATTTCCACATGCACAATGTGATGAGAACTCACAGGATTGGGACTAAACAGCCATGTGGCCATAAGAAAACTTGTTAGTTAGAGTAATTTAACTTCAAACACTTCAATTTGCTAGAAAGTATAAAGATTGGACTTTGGAGAGATGGAAATGTGATCTGATGAGTCCAGACTAACCCTATTTCAGAGCCATGTGTGTGTCATGGTACAAAGTGAACACATGAAACTATGCGCCCCTCATGAAAAGTGCCCACTGTACAAACCTCCGGAGGCAGTGTTATGGTGTGGGGTTGATTCAGTTGGACAGGGTTAGTCTAAGCATTGTTAATATGGCAGTAACATGAAGTCAGAATGTACTGAATGACCAGGTTATCATATCTATGGACTTTTTTCTTCCCTGATGGCACCAGTATATTACAGGATTAAAACTGTGAAAATGTGCTTCTGGGAGTATTTGTGGTTTATTTATAAAACGTATTATTCTTCATTTAATTAGTCCTTGTTAATAAAATTAGTACATTCTCCAAGGTAAAACACAACAAGTAGTAACAAATCTAAATAAGTACACATCTGCAATATAAAAAATATATATCATAGCATTGTGATGAATAATAGTGTGAACAGATTTACCTAAGCCCTTTGAGTGAGCATGTATTCCAGTTACTTATTGTTAAATAATACCATGTCAATGTTGTGAGGGTTTATTGAACAGGGAAAACATAGAGTGGAAAATGACAAAGGTTTTCTTTGGCTTTAAGGTTTAGAGATCATTACTGGAGATGCTGCTGTGATCCTGCACTGTCTTTCATACTCCAGAGACATATCTGGGGCTGTCATGGCAGACAAGGAAAGATGCAATAGTCAACACAGCTGGATAAATAATGCTTTAGTCTATAGTCAGACACGGGAGAATATTGTGCATCCTTTCTATTAGTGTTTGTCAGATGAAAAATGTGTTTATTCATTTACGTACATGTATCAACTGTAAGAAAGAAAGTTTGAGAATATATGGATATTGGCATGGTGATGAGATGGACCGAGTTTTAAAAAATGTAGGCCAGGAAAGGATACAAATGCATATCATGTATTTAGCATGCTTATACTGTCTATCTACCAAAGGACTGTCATCTTTAAAAAATATGGAATTATAGCTATTGATGTACCTTTTTGATTTTAGCTGCTTCTAACTGTAAAGCAGAACATGGGTGCTTAGACACTTAAAGTTGATTGATTGATTTTATAGATAGTCTTGGAATCCATCTATATGGATTTCTACTCTATATGGTACCAGAAAGGCTCTCATGATAGTTTTGGGCTATAAGGCAAAACACAGGTTTTATTATTGTCTACGTTTTCTTTTTAACAATTTACACAGTGACTTCCATGGCAGACATTTCACACTGTATTTAGCTTTTTATTTTTTTGTCCGAGTCTGCAGTATCAGCATTTTGTTACAATTAGGAAGCATGGCTATTCTTTTAGACAATACAACCCTAAATAACCCTATCCCATCAACATGACCAGCTGCTTTTTTGTGTAGTAATAACTTCGAGAGAGAGAGAGAGAGAGAGAGGAAGATAAAATAACACCTGTTTATAGCTGCTACAATATACAGTACTGTACAGTATAATAACTTGTTTCTTTCATGTTGCAAAACTATTTATTCATTAATAGCTAATTGCTGTGGTGTAAGAGCAACCTTTCTGAAAGTACATACTGTCATTAAAGAATAATTAGAAGGTACAAATGATGGGTTGCATCACAACACCCAGCTATTGCCTGTTTATTTCTAAGTGTACATTTTAAAATGTTTTGATGTTTCATCTTAAAACCTTTAAACTTACAAATAAACAAGGGTAAATAGTTTGGCTTTTTTAAATTAGGGGTGGATGGGATTGGCATAGGCATTATGCCATGCCTGCTGCAACTAACCCATTTCTCCAGGCTTGGGACTGAGTCATCTCAATGGCTGAGTATATATGAACATAGGGTTAAGGGCCTTGCCCAAAGGCTCAACAGCGGCAACTAGTTGATGCCAGGACTTCCCAACCCCAACCTCATGATAAGCAGATCACCCAGAGCCTTAACTGCCTGAGTCACCAGCCACTTTAACAATTAATAACTTTATGTGACTTGGATAAAGTAATGCAGATATTACAGTTATGACACCAATTTGGATTTTTTTTTTTTTTCGTGTAACTTGGCAGGAGGAAATTCTTACTTTTCAATGTTTGCTGATTTGGTGCCAATGAAGAAAAACATTCAGAAACTTTCGATAGCTTAAGAAACTTATGATAGCTTTATATTCCTTCTTTTGCCAGAGACTGAAACAGTATGATAACTTTTTGTTTTAGTATTTTTATCTAGAATTCTAGCAGTCATATACTAGCTATAGTATGTCTTTGAGGCAGTTCCAAATGAAGCTCTCTGTAGCTGCACAACGAACAGTTCCTGAAAAATGTGGTGTGACTTTGACAAAATATTTTAGACATAGTGTCTGACATCCTCTTCAGCTGATACTTTTTTTTTTTTTTTGGAATGGTGACCCCCTACTGCAACTCACAAGTGCAAAGACAACTGTTCTTCATGCATGACTTACTTCAGAAACCCCATGAAGGTATTCATGAATGTACAGTATAACTCAGTGATCCTCCTTGAGTATTGCTGCACTTTCAAAAAATCATGTAGCAAATGCATGTACTGTAACCAAACAATGCCTAATACGACTATGATAGTCTATCCAGAAGGGTATAATTTTAAGGGGGTGCATCTGAGTTACAAAATGAAAATTACAGTTTACCACAATTCACTGATTTATAACTAAGAGAATATTGTTAAATCTACAATGGCCAATTAACACCATGCTGTATTTACAGATTGTTTTTCAGTGTTCACTTTTTCTTTGAATGGACATATAACACATACTTGAACACCTGACTATCATACAGACTGCTGGTGGACCATCACACCCACATTTTTGCTTTACATATACAGTTAAGAGGGAAGGAATGCAAAAGGATAAGATTTAGCTTTTTTATACATAATTTAAAGCAAACACAGTTTTTAAAAATCACCCATAACCGAAAGCTATGTACTGTAAAAGTTTAACAGTATGTCACGATTTCTCCTCATTTCTTATGTGCCATTTTATTTCACTGGACACCTTCAGGCAGTTATGTTTTAAAACATTTTTGTCAGAGGTATGGTTAGAATTTCCTCTTGTTTAGTGCAAATGTGAAATCATAGTCTCATAAGAAAACTGTAAAACAACTGTACCTTATTTAGAAAAGTTTGTCTTATTCTGTACAGCTGTGCAGATGTGCCAATTTGTCTCAGTCAGTAATTAGTTTTCAGTCACAGTCCCACACCAGAGTTAGTTTTTTTCTTTGATTTTAAATGTTCATGCACTCTATGAGGAAATCGTAATATACCACTTACTCTGTATTGTATTACTCAGAAGAGGTGATTCATGCATTTTGGACAAGCATGAAGGACTGCAAAACATTGACAATAAAGATAAAGTTAATTTTCACTGAAGGGAGATATGAATGCTGTGTCATGCAATATGATTGCAAACTTAAAAGTCTTAACTTGTTCTAAGGAGCTCTTGCTTGTTTGTATGTTCAAGTGAAACTTCTGTGATTTTTTTTTGTCCATGTCAGGCATTTCTGCAAGTTTTATATTTTGACTCAACTTTTCTTCATTGTGTGAATATTTTATCATCTTTCCTTACTTTCAATTATTTGACTGTCTCTGATCTGAAATGATCACAAAATGGTACCTTCCCTGAATTATAAGACCGATTCCCTTTTATATAAAAAGCAAATCCTTGCTATTGGTTGCTTTTGCATGATAATAGTAAAAGTATTTAATAAGGAATGTGAAATTGTTTTAGTCAATAATCCTTCTGTACTGTACTATATTAAAAAATCTACAAAATTTACCATGTGAAAGTAATTGTTTTGACATGTGCACTCATTTCAAATCTGTGTGTCTAAAACATCATCCAAAAAAGTTGGGACGATTTAGGACTGCTTACCAATGTGTAACGTCATGATTTCTGTTAATAACACTTTCTAAGCATTTGGGCATGAAGATAGTTTAGCTAGGGGGAGTTTCCCCATTCTTCCATTATTCAGGTCCATTATCAATTGTCGTTGACATATTTTGCACTTCATTATGCACCACACATTCTCAATTGGAGCAGGGAGGCCAGTCTAGCACCCATAATCTGTGTTTAGCAGCCATGCATGCATAATCCAAAGATGGTGTTTGGATGTCAGGATGTGTTGCTCCAAAACAAACCTATTTTTCTGCATTAACAGTGCCGTCACAGATATGCAGTTTACCATGCCACAGGCACTGGCACACCTCCATACCATGAATGGTTTTTGGACCTGATGGTGATAACAGCTTGGATGGTCCTTTTCCTCTTTGACCCAGAGAATATGACAGCTGTTGTTTCCAAAAGCTATTTGAAATGTTGACTTGTTGGACCACAAAACGAGTTTCGAGTGTGCCACTGCCCATCTCAGATGAGACAAACTTCAGAGAAGCTTTCTCTCATCACTTTGTAATTTCTCCTTTGTCTTATTGTTATAAGTCTTAAGTTGGCCCTGTCTCAACTTAGAGGATGTTGCAGCCACCTTATTTGAAATTGAGTGCATGTTTTCTTATATATTTACATGGTACAGTAAGTTAAAGAGACCCTACTTATTTTCACTTTTATTGCAATAATGTCCCATATTTTATGGAACTGGGGTTGTTTATTATTATTAATAATAATAATAATAATAATAATAATAATAATAATAATAATAATAATAATAATAATAATGTTGTTGTTGTTGTTATTAAATATATAGCAATACCAAACACTAGATTATATTTCAATTATATATAATGTTATACTGTGCATGTTTAAACTCTTGAGAAACACACCACTAAAATATCATATATTTAATGTATAATTTAATCACTTAATTAGAACTGACATATCATAGAAGGGGGAAAAATTATCAAAAATTTGTCTGGTCAAAGATGTTGATAAATTTTCTTAAACTGCAGCTGTGACAGTAGTTCTGGCTGTGATTCAAATCACACATTCATTTTAATGTGCTTGTTCTAATACATTGTTGTTTTTATAATAATATTTTTTTATATTAACCACACATTTGCAGGGACGTGCACGGTGGACACATTACATAGTCTAAGGCTGATCAACAGCTCTAAACTAATTTGTGCTGTTTGAAATGAGAGGTTTATATGAATGTGTTGCTTCTAATACATTAGAGTAATAACAGCTCCCTCAGAGGGACACTAACCCATCCTAAAAATAAAGTTAATAATAAAGAGATTCAAAAAGCAGGCAACAAAGAAAGACATGTATAAGGAGACATGTATTTAATGTTTCATTAAGTTTATAATTAAAATTTAACAATTGAATGTAATCATTTAAGTGTATTGGTACTATGAAAAACTCTACTGTGAGCTACTGTAATGTGAACACTGTACTTTAGATACTAAAGTAAATTTGCTGGCGAGTAATTTTCCTCGAGCATAAATGTAAATGGAGGATTCTGCCCACTTTGCCCGACACCTCTGGCATAAAGTTATATTTCCAATTAACAGCTTCAAAATGGATCTAATCAAATATTGACCTACCCAAAGAATACAGGTTACCCCTAATAGTATGGAAAGAATAAAGTCAAATGCAAATTCTAAATGCAACAACTCTTTAATTTGTATACCTTGCTGAAAATTGAGCTCTCATCTGAAGAATGTTAGTAGTGTAGTATGTGGTGGTAACACCTTGTATATATGTGTTGCATCAAACAGCAGTGAGTGAGGTAAAGAGAAAAACCTTTCAAAATGCAGGAGCTTAGATCCTGAACTTATTTATTATGGATGAAGGAAACCACACATCTACACAACCATAAGAAATCATTGTGCATCAGGCTGGTATTTGCTGGCGTTTTAGTGTTATTCAGGATATCCAGTATGAAATTTTATTCACTCACTGTTAGAGAATATTAATTAAAATAATTCTGAGCCTAAAGAGCTAAATTGAAATCTGTCCGCATTCTTCTATTCCCAGTGAAACAAACAAACAAACACAAAACCTTTTATATGGTCGCTTACATAAGATATAGATCTTGCAGAAAATGCAAGTGCACACAGGACAGACTGTGTTATTGCCTAAAACACAATATCTGAATGTGCACCCTATATTCTCTGTTTAGCTCTTCTGTTTCGGTTACTGCTCTACATGCCCTTTATGTGACAGGTCACAAATAGCTAGCCTTTTCTGAAAGAGCTTTTGCAATATAAAGCCATACCTTTGCTCGCATATGGAGTAGGACATTTCAAAGACTAAAAATAAGCTTTTTATTCAGTCAGGACTAATTTATTCTACTTCTGTGCCGTATTCCTGTCTAAAATGGGGACAGACTACATTATACTCATTACACTTTTAAAAAAAGTCTTCCTACATACAGACCACAAATAATTTTAGAGGTTTGTGAAACTATAAAGCATAGTAGTTGCTTCAGCACTATTGTAGCATTCTATGATTTACAGCGGTTATATTATATATACATACATACATACATACATACATACATACACACACATACTGTACATACATACATGCATACATACATATACAACACACATGCCATGTTTTTGTCTTTAGGTCTATAGGATACGTAGGTGTTCTTTTTCATTGACTAAATGAGGTTTATTTCTTGTGCAGTTCCACATGAATGCTTTGATAAAATATTATACATCACATGGCTGCATTGAAAAGAGAATCAATTTATGTGTGATAAGTTGTCTCTGGCAGTCATTTAAATTTTTTTGTAATTTTTTTGCAAATTACAGAATCTATCCATCAACAAGTAGCATTGCTGTCTTACAGCTCCGGGGTCCTTGGCTTTATCCAGAACTTGGGTTTCTGTGTGTGCTTTTCATGTTCTCTCCATGCCCTCTAGGTACTCTGGTTTCCTCACACCTTCCAAAAACGTGGCAACAGGTAGAATGTCTAAGGTGAATTGCCGCTAGGTGTGGATGTGTGTGCATGGTGTGCTGCAACAGACAGGTCTGCAATGCAGGGTGCATTCCCATCTGGAATAGTGGTAGGATAGTAGTGTTACTGGGATAGGCTCCGGATCCATCATGAATCTGACCAGGGTAATGCAATAAAGTGCTTCACAGACCCGTTTCTATAAGCTAATTATCGACCTGCACCTGGTGTGGCAGGAGAAAAGAAAATGATGGAAAAGCGCATCAGCAGGAAACAAAGGTGATAGACATTTTTGGAGTTTTTTGAGCCTCCTGAAGGTTCAGTGCAGACTGGGAACATCCGACAAGAGCTGCAATTTTGGAGTTGCTCTGCACCGTCACCCATCACAATTTCTCCCTTGTTACAGTAGCTGCAGTTACAGTATCTTGTTACAAGAGCAACTCGAACTGGGTGGGATATATTTGACAGCAAGTGAAAATTTTGTCCCTGAAGTTGCAGGGTTGGAAGTAGAGACAAGCAAGCATAAGGCTTTGAGTAACTTTGACAAGGGCCAAATTGTGATGGCTGGAAAAGTGGGCCAGAGCAGCTCCAAAAAAGCAGCTCCTATATTATGTTCCTTGTCTGCAGTGATCGGGACCTAACAAAAGGGGTCTAAGGAAAGAATAGCATTGAACTGACGACTGACTGTGTCATGAGCACCCAAGGCTCACTGAATGTAGTCCGATCCAATAGAAGACCTACTGTGCTATACGGTAGCTCAAAGGTTAATGCTGGTTCTCATAGAAAAATGTCAGAACATGCAATGTTTTGCTGTTTTGGTGGCAAAACTGGGGACCTTCTCAACATTAGGTGGGTGGTCATAATGTTATGGCTGATTAGTGTATACAGTTTTAACAGTGGAAGAGGCGTTCCCTGCACACAGCATAGAAGAAGCAAAGCTTTTGTCAAAACCAATTCTTATGCATGATTTACTCCTTTAACCGGAGCCAAAAAAGAGCAGGCCAAGGTACAGTAAGTAAGAATAGCCATTGGGTCATTTACAAAAACATTAACATGGGCTTGTCTTGTTACTGCAGTGAAAATGAGGTCGGATGAATTGGTTAGTAAGATGAACATCACCATCTACAGCTGTAAGTGCATTTTCAGAGCTGTTATGGATGTAAAGCAATATCTATTTTGAATAAACAAATAAGTCAATATAATAATGCTAGTGGAATGCATCCAGTACAGAATAAGGAGTTGTGTTTATACAGTTGTTGTT
>JAAGKR010010638.1:9964-19964 GCA_011419295.1 Clarias macrocephalus | reverse complement strand
TTCTGGACATGAGAGATTGTTTCAGGAAGAAAGAAATAAAGAAAGAAAGAAGGTGGAAAGAAAGAAGGAATGCGGATGAAGCAGAAGGCAGTGCGAGAGGGCTAACTTCCTGTACGGGCGCTTATCGTTCATCGCTTAGGAAGAACAGGTGATAGAGAAGAAAATGAGATTGAGAGATCAGGAGTTGAAATTTAATATAAATCCTGGAAAGATAACATGGTGTAGAAATAAAAAGGATGAGCAGATGGGCTTTTAATTTTCACTCATCAGGGAGTTTAAACTTTATCTAAGACTTCAGGAGCACTTTTAGACTGTACATGAGTTTAGTTCAGGTACGGATGCTAATCGCTAACTACAGAATATCTGATCGTTAGCTAGCCTCGTCGTGAGCCTTTCTACCATGTTCGACTGTAATTTCCTGGCTGTAGATTAAGGAGAACACTCGGCTGCTTCCAGGAATGGTTGTGTTTTGTCAGCAACAAACAACATTATACAGATTCATTACACACAGACTGGAGGAAACCCGCCAAGCACAGGGAGAACATGCAAACTCCATGTACCCAGACCCGAGGCATGAATTGAACCCTCAACCCTGGATGGGCAGGGCCACAGTGATAACCACTACGCCACCATGTCGTTAGAAAAAATTATAATTATTATGTTGTATATATTCTGTATGGACAAAACTATTTGTCCAAACCTGTTAATTATTGAATTCAGGTGTTTCAATCAGGTCCCTTATCCCCAGTGAAGGGCGATCTTAATGCTTCAGCATACAGTACCAAGACATTTTGGACATTGCTCTGCGTTTATGCATCTTTATGCCAACAGTTTTTTGAAAGCGCTTTTTCGATTCCAACATGACTCCGCCCCAGTGCACAAAGCAAGGACTATAAAGACATAGTTTGATGAGTTCGGTGTGGAAGAACTAACCTCAACCCCATCAAGCAGCTTTGGGATGAACTGGAACAGATGCATATACTGTACATGTGCATCACAATAAATTAGACCAGCATTAAAAAGTTGATTCATTTATTTTAGTAATTCAATAAAAAAAAAAAAAAATGAAACTCATATATTATACAGATTCATTACACACGGACTGGAGGAAACCCGCCAAGCACAGGGAGAACATGCAAACTCTATGTACCCAGACCCGAGGCATGAATTGAACCCTCAACCCTGGATGGGCGGGGCCACAGTGATAACCACTACGCCACCATGTCGTTATACTGTACGTATCTCCTGAATGAATAAATGTTTAATCTACAAATCAATCAGATTTATCTTTTCCGCAAACTTCCTTAACCCTGATCCAAAGAGTTATAATTGTCTTCCTGTCTTTGATTTGCTTTCCTTCACACTCAGAGACGAGAAAATTTATGCTAAACTAAATCAATAAAGCGTTGAATTACTAATCAGCTGAACCCAAATTAAGGTAGGACATCAAAGATAAAGATTTATTCCAAGTTCTTTTTCATGGCATTAGATTTAACCGGCGATCCGATCGGATCAAACCCACATCGGGCTTGTGATCTCTATCTCCTGTCCTTTATGTTTCTTTTATTTTTTTTTTGCGATATAAAAGCACCAGTATCTCTTTCACATTTCTCTCTCTCTTTCAGATCAAAGCAAACGTCTTTATTTATTCCACAGCGTTCTGGTCTTCAAACCCCGGCCGCCTCCAGCTGCAGATACACTGCATGGAAATCATGTCCTGGTCAGAGCGGCATGCTAAACCTCACTGAGCTGTGGAGTTTAAGGCGTTTAGGGCTGTGTTGAAAGTATCGAAGGATGCACATGGAGAAGTGGATAGGGGATAAAATAAAAACGTAAGACAGCGGGAGATAAATACATGGTTGTGAATTTTTGATAATGAAAAGAAAGCAATGCTGTGCGTGATGCTTGTTATAGGGCTTTTATTGCAGCAGTATAGACTCCTGATGGGGTGCCAATCAATCGCAGGGAACAACTATGTACACACACTCACCCGCACATGCTCACATTTGGAAACACCAATAGGCCTACAATAGGTCTTTGTACTGTAAAGGAACCCCACCAAGCACAGGGACAACATGCAAACTCAACACGCACAGACTGGAACCATAATTTAAGACCTTTTTTTTATATATATTTTTTTTTATTTCCATTGTTGCTACTGGTTTAGTAGCGGGCATTAATTAAATGCTAGGCCTGTATCTCATTTTGCGAATGTACACAAATTATAAGCTCTTTAATTTATAACTTATGGAGATTTGTGTCAGTAGGTTAAAGAAATAACTCGAGAGGCTTCTTAATTTGGGTTTAGTCTTTGTTAGCTCAAAAAGGTCATGTTATTCATGAATGCACTTTCTAAATAATTTAATGGCTAAACAGGCAGTTATGAATAATAATTAGTTTCTGCTATAGCTTTAGATTTAATGCATTAAATGTTAAAAATCAAGCGGAATTGTTTATTTTTTTAAAAATATAGAGTCCTGCCCAGGTGTGTTGACGGGGGAAGGTTTCAGACATCAAATTATGCATATGTCTGATGAATCCAAAGTTATCGCTACTTTTACTACGCATACAGCATTGGAATTTAATCCGTTCCAGAGACGAGTTCTTTGCAACGAAATTTCATATTGTGAAACGCATTTTCCCATAGGAAACAATGTAAATGCAGATAATCCGTTCCAGGCACTCAAAAATATTACCAATGGTACCCAAAATTTCCAAAACTATTATCATATTTTTGCATATAAAACCAGTCAAAATATTTAAAAAAGACCAGTAAGTGAGCTAAAATATGAAATAAATAGACATTAAAACTTACTTAACATTAATGTATGATTCCTCTTGGCACCGGCTGCTTTAAACACTGAAACTGAAAATTGCTCCCTTTTCTTCCTGCTACCGTCCTTTGCTAATATTCGTGGTACTCATGGTGCGGTGTCTTAAGTTTGGATGCCGACGTTAGTGGAAAAATTCCACATTGTTACAAAACTGCTTGCACTGGAAACATCTTTTTATTTTATTTTTTTTTTAATATATTATCTATTACATTTCATATGTTTTGCATCCATTGCTAAGTCGCTCTGACTGTAGAGGTGTAAAGATTTCCCCGATTTTATATTTGGATGTGTGAGCAATGAATTTCAATGACTAAGACACCGGAAATGGCCAAAAAGTGAAAATACTCACAAAAAAAGAAATAAATTGTGTCTCACACTAACACATCAACAAAACCTAATACATTGAGACACAGACACACACACACATGAAAGACCTGCCTAGATATTGTAAGACTTGATTTCTATCCACAAAAGGCTTCTGAGGAAAAAAAAAAAAAAGAAAAAAAAAAAGAAAGAAAACTTAAGATCTCTTCAAAAGCCACTGGCCGGCGTGCTGCTGATTCATATTTCATGTTCACCTTGTTAAATACAGATTATTAAAACAGCGCTTTGGGCGAGATTTCTAATTGCTTCAAATAAAATGCAATATGAGGTCTACGAAGGGCAAAGGGAGAGAGAGAGAGAGAGAGAGAGAGAGAGAGAGAGAGAGAGAGATTTTCTCTAAGTAGTTGATCAAAAGCTTTGGACTAATGAAGTTTTTTTTCTTCCCAGCCTTTTCGAGACCACTTCCCTCAAATGTCCTAGTATAATTGCTTATGCTGTAGAAAATTTTGAGAACGATTAAATGGGAGCAAGGTGAACGAAGCGCAAATTCTCTTGATGGTTGGAAAAAAAAAAAAAAAGGAAGAAGCTTTTTTCTTGAGTTATATCTCCGTCAATAAAAATCAAACGGAATTGTGTTTTAATATTTAAGATTTGTAGCAGATTAACATGCCAGAGGGGGAGCTAGTGGCATCTGAGTGGTGCTGCACATCATGTAAGATTGATCCATCAATCACACGGACCCCACGAGGTCGGAGAAGACATCAATCACACAGCTCTCACGAGACCGGGGAATACATCAATCACACGGCCCCATGGTATCATGGGAAAGGCCGAAGCTGCTGCTCCATGCTGAGAGACATGCTGGACGTTTCTGATGAAAGAGCTCCCTGATCTAGAACTTTATTAAAGAAATGTGGACAAAAGGGATCTATCGTGAGAGATAATATAGCGAAATGAATGCTGTAAATTTAGACAAATGTCCACAAGTGGCTCCTTTAGTGGAATGACACTCAAGCAGTTAGCCTCCGTGTCAAGGTCATGACCTTTCACTGTGCTTCTGTATAGCATGACTTGACAGCTGTGTGGTGCCATGAAAGATACAGGGGTACCTGAGCACAGGAAATAATATAAATACAGATAATCCGTTCGAGCCATCCAAAAATATTACCAATTTCCAACTTCCAATTTCCAACTTCCTCACTTAACCCTAATTCATGATTCCTCTTCACACTGGCTGCTTTAAAAACTGAATGATACGTGGCTTTTTTTTTTTTTTCTTCTTCCTACCCTACTGATAACATTCTTGGGACCCATGGTGTAATGTCTTCATTAAATCTTGCACAAAACCTATCCACCCATCCATTCATTTATTTATCCATAATCAGCGACCACTTCATATAGTGGTGAGGAACATGAAGGATCCACAGCCCCAGATACCGGCATCCACCTGGAACATTTTTTGAATAGTCTCAAAGTTTCATGGTTCCTGGTTCAATCCTAAAATGAGGTTTCTCTCTGTATCGAGTCCCGCATGATCTTCTAATTTCATGTGGGTTTCTACCAAGTTCTCTGGTTTGATCTGACTTCTCAAAAAGGTGTTTGCCTGTAGGTTTGATTGTGTGTGTGATGCGTCACATTGGACTGGATTTGCAACCATGATGTATCCTCTAGTTATACAGTACTATGATGTTCCAGGGCCATGATGTTCCACTGCGGTCCTTGTCAGACCTTGGGCATCGAAATGGCCTCACCTTGAAGATGGAAAGGCGCTGATTCTGGACACGGAACCCAATTTGACTGTGCTGACAACAGGAAGGTATGACACTGATAAATACGATGGGCAGATCCTGAAAAGGGCACAACCGCGCCCTGTTGGGCTGAAACAGAGAAGGCTATAGGAGGGTCAATGATGGGTACAGGAGAGGTTTTACATTGAGGACACAATGGGTCTGACACTACATTCTCAGGTCAAAACACCAAGGCACAACCTTGTGTTCACTTGCATGTTTTCACTCTCCCATACAGCAGATGGCAGTATGCACCGAGTAAGTTTGTGAGTCACACTTAAACATGAAGCGATGAAGAGATCAAGGGAGTCAGTTTTCGTGCTATGCCTATTATTATTGATATTTCGAACAAAAATGTCAAGAACAAAGATATTGTTGCACTTCATTGGCTGTGGCTATGTAGATCGGAGGATGTAGAACATGAAGGATCCTGGCACACACAGAGATTGTTGAGGAGACAGACGCCACTGATGACATCGCGGTCTAAACAGCAGTTGGCTTTCATATCTAGTACTATCCGTGTCTGGGTATGTCGTACTGCGCTTGATACCAGCTTTTCAAGGCATGGGAACGATTGTGTTCTTGCTGAGTTTTTTGGGGTCAAGTGTTCTCAGAAAGATCTAATGTGAAACCACCTGAAGTACCTCTGGCAGAGGACAGGAGTTACTGTACTGAAAGGACAGGAAGTTTCTCACATAAAAGACCTGACACTTGGTACAACGTTTCTTTTTTTTTTTTTTCTATTCAACTGGTGTGAATAAAATAATCCTGAGTCTGGGCAGAAAAATGATTTCGAAACACAGCTGATTCTAAACTGAGAAAGTCTTCAATCTACAATCAATCTCACTTTTTTCTTTTCCACTCTTCTCTCTCTCTTCTTAATTCCTTTTTTCTATTTATTTTATGGAGTTCGTAGGCTGAGCTTCTCACTTCTTTTGATTGATGAGTCGCAAACCCTTTAAATCAGGCCAAGGCAAAATGGCTGCGTGTGAAGTAGATGGAGAAGAAACCGTCCCGAGATTTCTCTTTCCCTACGCTTTTCTTTTTCTTTTTTTTTTTCCTTTTCTGACGGCAACTCAAAGCAATAAAAGACTATAGCTGCGTTTGTCTCCCGAGCCTTTCTCAACTCTCTGTTTTGCCTCTCTTTTTCACCGTTCTAATAAATTAAGGAATCAGAGGGGTTACAGAAGGCAGTGTGCTGTGCATTAGATTTGATTACGCCTTTATTTCCTCCCGCTGTTATTGCTTAGCGTTTCTCCAGAGGACTCTGGGTTGCGCTTTCGCCGGTGCAGCTGGAGAAGTGCGAGGACAACTAGCACATGAGGTGATGGCACGAGGTGAGCAGTTCAGTGCTAATAAAAGCGAACACGGCAGATTCTCAGCACCAGTCGGAAGTTAGCAGACCTTGAGAACACACATGACTAGTGAGGAAAGGGAAAAAAAAATAAAAAATCAATCACGCTCTTATTCTGTCTAATGGAACAATGAAAACCTGGGGCTCTGGACGGGACGGATTTATTGGCGTAGTGAAAAGAATATAATTACTTTAGGTCGCATGCCTGCGTACGCCACTCATAGCAGTTGAAGTTCAGATTCAATCCGATCCAAATGTCAGCTGTTATCTGGAAAAAAAAAAAAAAAAAAAGATAAAATTAGCCTGTTTAAAGAGGAACATAAACCTGAAACTTCATGATGATGTCAAGAGCAGTGTGTTAGGTTGGATTACTTTCACCAGTGCACTGATATTAGATTAATATTGAAATGAACAAGCACTATACACTAATCAGCTAATTCTGAGTAGGTCCTCAGATTTTTCACAAAAACAGCAATACACTGTGTGTTCTGACTCCTTTCTATGCAAATCAACACTAACCTTTTCGACAATTTGGGCTGCAGTAGCTCTTCTATCGGATCGCAATACATGAGCCAGTCTTCCAGCCCATGTGCACCAGGGAGCCTTTTCCACCCATCACCCTATCGGCCCTTCAACAGTTTTTCTTCTTTGGACCACATTTCCTGACGACTGCAAACTGGCAACATTTCACAAGAGCTGCAGCTTTGAAGTTTGGCCCTTGAAAGTGGGCGGGGTATATTAGACAGCGGGTGAATATTTTGTCCCTGAAGTTGAGCAGTCTGCATAAGGATCTCAGCGACTTTGACAATAGCCAAATTGTGATGGCTGCATGTGGGAAAATTCCCAGTCTGCAGTGGTCAAGACATACAAAGTGTCCTGAGGAAGGTAAAGTGGTGAAACTTTGTCACGGTCATGAAGGGCCAAGGCTCATTGATGCATGTGGGGAGTGAAGGCTGCCCAGTGTAGTCCAGTCCGTTAGGAGAGCTCCTGCAGCTTTAATTGCTGAAAAGGTTAATGCTGGTTCCCATAGAAAGGATCAGAACACACAATGCATCACAATTTTGGAGGCAAGGGGGGTTACTCAAGGTACTTTTAGGGTAGTCATAATGCTATCACTGATCAATGTGTATATAATGTGTAAAGGGACGGAGACCTCAGAAGTGTTTTTTTTTTTTTTTTTTATGGACTAAAGACTTGGCCGAACAACCCTGAAGAGTAATAAAAGCATCAAAACAACAATATGACGGATCTGGATTGTCGAATCTGATTCGGCGGAAGGTGTTGATGAATTTTCTGACAATAGTGCGGCTGCAAGTCACAGATTTATAAGTTTCTTCTTTTTTGATACGTCAAAGTTTCTATAGTAACAAATCAGCACAGAGACTTGCTCCCAAGATACTTAGTGCACTAGGTAGTGCACAGGGTTCAAACATAATGCATAGTGGGACCCGGCCGAGCACTGTCCTACTGAGAGGGACAACCTACAGTAGGTCTCTGAAGCATAGAAGCAGATGACAGTAAATCCAGACAATTGTTCGCAAGTGGCTTCTTCAGCTGCTGCATTACAGTGAAGCAGTTAAGCCTTGATGTCAAGGTCATGACCTTTCACTGCACCCTATTTAACGGTATTTGACAGACTGAATGTTGCAAGGTACCTTGCTCAGAAACAGTTCAGGACCGTACAACCTCACGCAGTGTTAAAGACACGCGCTAAACACACACAAAGAGAGACGGAAAGAGTCACAGTCATGACAAAGAGGAAAACAAAATATATTTGAAATAAAATTATTTATGGTCTGTTGCACAAAGTAAAAATCGATGCCCTATTATGGAAATAGGATACGCAGATGAATTAAAGCTTAATGAGGTTTTCCGGGAAGAGCCTTGGACTCTCTCTGCTGACGCGCACACACACACACACACACACACACACACACACACACACACACAAAGAAGGAAAACTGAAAAGGAGGTTAGCAATCACCTTCATGTCAGGTGATGAATTCCATAAATAAAGAACAGCAGAGAGCGAGAGAGAGAGAGAGAGAGAGAGAGACAGAGAGAGAGAGAGTTTCATGCTTACTGAATAGTCTCTGTTTCATCTTCAGTTTGTTTTCTCCTGAACGAGTGTCAGTAAAACCTCTGCCCCGTGTTTTCCATCCATATCGACCAGCTCGCCTGCAGCTCACACACCGGCCCATAAACAAACGACTGTTTTGTCATAAAGAATTATAGATTTCGACATTAGTGTATTTAAGCCTTTAAATAGGTAGCGACAACGATTATGATAAATGTCGGAGCCGGATAGATAATCTATTTTTAATTACGATGAGACTGGATGGGTTTGCCAGGCAGAGCCGTGTGTGCCGTGACCTTATTCCATCGATTTAATTTTGTTCTTTTTAAAGCTATTAAATTACGAAGGAAATGAAGATTAAGTGAAACGAAAGGGGGCTTGTTGTTCAGTGGTCTCTCTATTTATTTATTTTTTTCAACAACAACAACAACAACAACAACGAAGAAAGCGGTCACAGCTCTGATCGTTTCACTCGCTTGTAAACATGTAAGGAATTTAAGACATTTTTAAGACATTTTATTTACTGTTTTCTTATCATTTTCATTTTCCAATTCTTTAAACATCTATAAACTACCTTCCTTTTCTTCCACATTGACATTTTTAAACATTTGTTTGTTTGCTCTTTACAGGTTTGTGCGTGTGTTGTTTTATGTCTTTCATCTTCTTACCATGTTAGTGTTTAAACTACAAACACATTGTTTTTTTTGTTTTGTTTCGTTTTTGTCTTTTGTCTGTGCTTTTGTTTCCTTTTTTTTTCTTTTTGCTTTAGTTTGCTAGCATCAATAAACATTCATACGATAGAGGTTAGAATTTTAGAAAAACGCTTTTGTTTGTTTTTTTCCCTTGTGTTGTTTTTTACACAGACATCTATCCCTTTTTCTTTCCTTTTTCTTGTACTTTATTTATTATATACAGTATTTATAAATAAATAAAAGGTTACATAGGAAGAGAAATAGCACAGATACACATGATCACATGTTTAATGCTTGTTTTCGGTTGTTTCTATGATAATAATAATAATAATAATAATAATAATAATAATAATAATAATATGCTAATTTTGAGGGTTATACATTTTTGCTACGTCAGTTCCATATTCCGGTAGTGGTAAAATTTACCCTTTATAAAAGTAATGATAACTACTTCAAATTCAAATCTAAAATAAAAAATATGTAAAGTATATGAAATGTAATAATGTAAAGTAAGAACAATATAAATAAACCATATAAGGTATGTGGCGTGTGCAGACAGCACCAGTATGGGGTCATCATGGAGAGTGAAAGTAATGATGAGCTGCAGTGATACTGTCCATCTTTAAAGTGCAGTAGTGCAGCAGCAGTCCTATGATACTGTTTAGTGATAGTAGTCCTATAATATAGATTATATATTCATAATCTGTTAATCTCATTAAATTTGTGCAGCATAATGGTGGTGTAGTGGTCAGCACTGTGCCCTCACACATCTTAGTGTGTGTGTGTGTGTGTGTGTGTGTGTGTGTGTGTGTGTGTGTGTGTGTGTGTGTGTGTGTGTGTATGTATGTGTGTGTGTATGTATGTGTGTGTGTATGTATGTGTGTGTGTATGTATGTGTGTGTGTATGTATGTGTGTGTGTATGTATGTGTGT
>JAAGKR010010637.1:0-22053 GCA_011419295.1 Clarias macrocephalus | reverse complement strand
TGTGAAGTATGTGGGAGGATCTGTGATGCTGTGGGGCTGTTTCTCTTCCAGAGGCCCTGGGAACCTTGTTAGGCTGCATGGCATCATGAATGCTTTGAAATACCAGGACATTTTAAAGCAAAATCTGGTGGCCTCTGCCCGAAAGCTGAAGATGGGTCGTCACTGGGTCTTTCAGCAAGATAATGACCCAAAACATGCAGCCAAATCTACACAGAAATGGTTCACCACACACAGAATCAAGCTCCTCCCATCAGTCCCCAGACCTCAACCCCATTGAAAACCTATGGAGTGAGCTGAAGAGGAGAGTGCAGAGGAGAGGAGTCAGGTCACTGGTTGATTTAGAGACATTGTGCAAAGAGAAATGGTCGAAAGATCCCTCTTTCTGTGTTCTCTAATCTTGTGAAACATTATAGGAGAAGATTAGGTGCTGTTTTGTTGGCAAAAGGGGGTTGTATAAAGTATTAAGGGGTGCTAATAATTGTGGCACCCATGATTTGATGTAAAGGAATTTTTTCTTAATGTGGGATTTTTTTTCCACTGAATAAATGCACTTGCATTAAAGGTTGGAATTTCCTCTTTTTTCCCCCCCATTGTGGTCCTATGTTTTTAGAACAACCACATATTTTAACCAGGGGTGTCAATAATTATGGAGGGCACTCTGTGGGTGTGTGTGTGTGTGTGTATATATATTTCTGAGCTTGTATTAGCTTAAATTTAATTCTAATTTTAAATCATAGTAAATCTCTCTTTCTGTCTCCCTCCTGATTGTGAATGTGCTGTTTGTGTTGCTGTCTGCAACCATCCCCGCTTTAGATCTCAAACGCCTGTGACATAATTGTTTCAAATCATGCAATTATGTATAGCAGTCAGCAGGTGACGATATAATTTCTTCAAATGTTACACACTACTGTCATTATGTAAGGGACTGCAATACACAAATGTAGTGAAGTAGAAAGTACAAATACTTGAAGGATGCAGTCAAGCAAAATTTTAAATTATGTACTAATAAAAATACTCAAAGTACAGATACGAGAATTACGTACTCATGTACTGTACTTAAGTACAGAAGCAAAGTAAAATGATTTGTTGAAAATGATGTTCTGTGAGAAGAAAGTTCACGAAGTAAAAGTAGATTTATTTCAATGATTGTGAACAATTGTGAGAACTCCTGCATTTCAGTGTACCTGCTGATGGTTGGGGAAAGTCTTCATGGCCTCTAGCAGCAGCTGTGTAACTTGACCCAAAAGGCGTACGGGCATTCCAAACGCCAGGTCCTGTTTGGTGAGGTTGAAGACACAGGCGCTGGCTGCTAGCTGCACATTCAGAGTGGTGGGGTGGTTCTTCATCCCTAATGCTACCAGCTGAATACAAGGAAAATAAAACATAATAAAGGAGCGACAGGATATGCAAAGCAGAGTGGGCGAATACAAGAAAAAAAAAAAAACTTCTGAATAGCATATTAATATCATGATCTTTACAGAAAAAGAGAGAAGGTAAAAAAGCAGGAGGAACAAAAGCGAGAACAATCGAGAATTTAAAAAAAAAAGGAACAGAATAGCATTAAGAGTGAAGAGATGATGGAGAGGATGAGTGACCTGTGATTCATCAGAGGGGTGACTGACTATGTTCAGATTAAAGTAGAGCTTTGGGAGTGTGTGGGAGGACCGGAGTGAGGGGGAAGAAGACAAAAACTGTATGATTGCGCACATACTTTGAGGATGTCAGGTCGAGCTTTCTCCATCACGTGTGTGAGGCTGAAAAGATGGAAGAGCGCTTCCCTAACGAAGCCCTCCCTCTCAGTGTATCGCCTAAGAGCCTCGCAGATCTGAGTCTCATTGGCCTCTCCAGTCACCTGCATGCACACAGATATACAATATGTAAACACATAAAAAAAACACAAGATTTACACTCAGCTGGAGGGGATTACACAAAAATATCTTCTGAAAAACACCAAGTTTCAATACAGGATTAAAATGGTTTTAACGGTCTACTCATATTGGGATCAATTATATAACGCTGAAAATGCTCCCTAGAGGCACAAAGTAACCTGGAGAACATGTCTCAGCCCTAGCTGTTAAGTTCCATATATGAGGGTGAGTCACAAAGGATCCCCACTCTGTGTATATTAAAACTTATCACTGCTTTCCGTTCAAGACTACTGCCTCCCCTGTCACTGGTGGTGCAGGTGTGAACGGGTTACAGTACATCAGTTCATTTGTAAGCGTGGTGTGAGCAAAAATGAATGCCCCACTTCTGATTTGCCTGGAAAAACAGAAGTGTGCAATGGTTCGTGATTTGTGTTTGAAAGGTACAGAAGAAACTGTGTTTGGATATCTGCAAACAAAATTTGGTCCGATATTCTAAGGAAAGGTAAAGTTTCTTGAAGAGAGTCATTACTGGTGACAAGTCATTAATGAAGACAGCGTTGACTGGTGAAGATGATGATGCATTCATGGCTTGTATAGTAGCTCAGCCTAAAACATTTTTAATGAGTGAATACGAAAGTTTGTTGACAGATGGACAAAAACGTGATATTGTGGATAATTTTTGCCTCACCCTCGTATAAATATGCAGTGTGACCTAATGTAGAGTTATAATGTTTTCAAACTTTATATTCAGTTAACTAAACAACTGCTTACCTAAGAATGTACAATGTACTGGGAGGAAGTGAGAACTCTTATTGTGGAAATGGAGCATATGGAGGTTTCGGGGGTGTTGTGTGTTTGGAGATGGCACTCATGAATAGTTGAGCTCTTAAGTTAAACCTTGGATTGTGAGCAGAATTCATTCCAGAAGCGTGCTTGTATATCAAAGCACTTTATCAATTTCCCCATAAGAAATAATGTAAACTCTGAATATTCTTATAAAAATAATGAATACAAAATATGAAGTAAAAATTAAACAAATTAACCTTTACCTTAGAAAAGAATTGGTTGGAATAAGACGAGACAGGAGAGGAGGAGGAAGGGGGCTGCTGTGTAAGACGACTTTCATTCACACAAACACGCATTAACGGAAATCACACGTGATCACAATGTTACAATAAACAGTACATGTGCACAGATGTTGACTATACGAGTGAAACAAATGCACTAGGACTGAGCATGGGAGACGATTACCCACAATCCCGCAGCGTGTAGTCTATGTCACATGATTAATCAAAAGTCTTATACAAAAAAATGACATCTTATGCGCCTGTTCAGCTCTGAATTCAATTTACTTAGTAGACTATAATGACTCAGTGTTTCATTAATGTATGTGTGAAGAAGCTGCTGACCTTTAAAGTCCCCTCTCCAGACAGAAACTCAGAGAACCCAGCATCAGTTGCCAGCAAGCCAACAAACGTCATTCCAGGCCGCTCCTCAACAAAACCCCGGACGGC
This sequence comes from Clarias macrocephalus, assembly GCA_011419295.1. Taxonomy (NCBI): domain Eukaryota; kingdom Metazoa; phylum Chordata; class Actinopteri; order Siluriformes; family Clariidae; genus Clarias; species Clarias macrocephalus. Next base: position 18,671 of record JAAGKR010010637.1, on the reverse strand, counting down.
TGCATCAGTCACCTGCTTCCGGCCTGACAGGTCCAGAGACACCAATGCAGGCAGGATGCCTGGTGTTTCCAGAAGCTGCCAGGCCACATCTGACATGAACTGCTTATCATCTGAAATGTCCAGATGCTGCAGGCCCTCCAGCTAAAAACAAACAAACAAACAAAAATCTGTTATTCGTTTAGAAACTGAGGCTACAACATGAAAATGAAAGGATAACTCCTATGGTAAAAAAAAAAATTTTTTTAATTCAGTTCTGCCTTCTGCACACTGGCTGCTACTGTAACATTAACATACTACTGGACTTTCAAAATGATCCAGAAAGTTCATGTGACATGTGACTGAGCAGCTCTGACACTGCTCTAATATACTGAGACTTCCTATTTCATATTCACTACTTTGAACTTTTGCAGCATTACAACCAAAAACCTAATATCATCTTAAACCCTATTTGGACAGAATTACATTTTCATCAGACCGTGAGTTAAGTTGTTATATTGCAAGTCCTACTCCTGTAATACTGATCAGGAAAGGACATTTCCATAACGATCAGCCATGCTGCTGTTATTCCCCTTCCTCCTCTTAAAAAAATAATAAAATAAAATAAAAAATAAAAAAACACTACAGGTTGAATGTTTTTTGCTGAACTCGAACTGAATTTTATGGCCACTTTAGTCTATTATACACACGTCTGTGACTTTCTGTGTTAGGAAAAAAAAAAAAAAAAAAAAAAGATGTCTGATTGTTGCTTTTAGCCTCCTAAAGATATTAAACACTTCCCCAAAACGCAAGACACAAAAAAACGCATGCTTTAGAAAAGAAACTAAACCATGTACTTGGTCGAGATGGTAAAACCTTGAGCACACAATTTTTTGTTCACGCGGATAAAGAAAATAATATCCTTAAGAAAAGCAAGATAGATGAAGCGCTACCTTAATAATAGTCATCTGTTAATATTGACTGCTTGTTGTTATATGAATGAATACTATAAGTTATTTTACAGCTTTAAATCATTTATAGTTATTAATTTCGAAGCATTTAAGGGGCAGCAGTTGCTCTTGCTTGATTAGAGCCGGTTCAAGTCGCCAGGTTGCCAGTATATATAAAAATTCTGAAAATATTCTAATACCCATCCAGTTGGGATGCAAAACATACTCAATGCCAGTCCTGGGTGGGAAGCATTAGGAAAAGCATCGGGTGAAAAAAAATGTGCCAAAAGCTTGCAGATCGACCCTGAGTAAAGGAATAAGCCCAACATGTTAAAAACAGAAACCCGCTCTTTTGGTAAAAAGAAGAGCTGCAATTTGGATGCAAAACTTTTAATTGACACAACGAAGAGGCATGTACAAAAAAAAATCCCCTGATGAACTCATCTAATTCTAAAACAGGCCGTAATTTAGATTTTTTATTATTTGGCTACAATATTTACTGTTTCTCAGTCAGCTATAGAAATTTCGGATTCCATTTCGGATTCCAGAAGTTTACAGACTGGTAGACAAGCTGACCTGGCTAAGGACCAGCAAGAGTTGTTTGGAGCTCATCTCCAGCCGTTTCAGCTGGTGCATGGTGAGGTAGCGCAGCCTGTCCTTGCAGTTCAGCAGTGGTGTCAGGTTGGTTACCGATGTGTTGGAGATGTCCAGACTCTCTAGACGGGGCAATGAGCACACGTCAACCAACCCTGAGTCATAGAAATCCACGTTGGACACGCTGAGCGCTCTGAGTCCCTGCAGCGAGCTGAAGCACCGGCTGCTCGACTCCTCCAGCGAAGACATGCTCAGGCCATTAAGCACGAGCCTCTGCAGGCTCTCGCGTGCCGCCTTGCTGGCTGACAGGCAGCGCAAAATGTCGGTGATGGTGAGGTCTGCGTTGACACGTGAGGCATCGAGTTCCAGCAGCCGGTGCAGGCAGAGAGCACGCTCAAAAGCCTTTGCTGAGATGCGGGCTGTACGGATGCAGGCACGACGGAGCCGGAGCTGGCGGTTGTTACGGAAAATCCCCACCGTGCTGTCGTTTAGCAGGCCTGTAAAAAGGAATGGAGTTTCAAGATTTTAAGGTGTTTACTGTCTACATTCTTTATGTAAAAATTATGCCTATTTTTAGACTCTAATATTCATGCCTAAGGTGAATCTGTTGGAGCAGCTCTAATAATCACTCCACTACTGAAACATATCCTCCTCTCTCTCTCTCTGTATATATTTATAAACTCCTCCAAAATATATTTCTTTTGTAAAAATGCGTCAGTTACTTACTACCTTAGTGAGAGTTGAGTTCTGCTTACCCTCTGTGGCCATTTTGCAGAGCAGCTGGTCAGCCAGCTCCTGAGGGAAGACCAGATGATCACGAAGACACAGGGAACCATCAGCTTGCTTCACACAGAACCACTCCAGTCTGGAGCTCACCAGTGACAGGCACATGTCGGTCAGAGACGCTGGCGATGCCTCATCCTAAAACAAGTACACAGGTAATGCCTTCATATCAGTTAAATAAAGCATCATACTAGGGATGGGAAATCAGCAGGGATCAACAGATACGATATCACGATACGTCGGTGCTGTTACTCAATTTGTACAATTATCCAGATTATTATTATTTTTTAAAGATTGTTACAATTTTAAACAAACTTAGCAAATAATGCGCTCCTACCACGCCAGATGCTGAGCCGCCTACAAATTAAGGAATAGTTTAGAGCGCACCACCTGTAGGGTTATAGAGTAACGGCAACATACAGTACAGACCAAAAGTTTGGACACACCTTCTCATTCAAAGAGTTTGAATTTGTATTATGGCAAAAAAAGTAAAGAAAAGCGAGTGGCCATCATTATTTTAAGAAATGAGGGTCGGTCGGTCCGAAAAATTGGGAAAACTTTGAAAGTGTCCCCAAGTGCAGTCACAAAAACCATCAAGGGCTACAAAGAAACTGGCTCACATGCGGACCGCCCCAGGAAAGGAAGACCAAGAGTCACCTCTGCTGCGGAGGATAAGTTCATCCGAGTCACCAGCCTCAGAAATCGCAGGTTAACAGCAGCTCAGATCAGAGAGCAGGTCAATGCCACACAGAGTTCTAGCAGCAGACACGTCTCTAGAACAACTGTTAAGAGGAGACTGTGTGAATCAGGCCTTCATGGTAGAATATCTGCTAGGAAACCACTGCTAAGGACAGGCAACAAGCAGAAGAGACTTGTTTGGGCTAAAGAACAAAATAAAGAACACAATAAAGAAAACTCTTTGAATGAGAAGGTGTGTCCAAACTTTTGGTCTGTACTGTATTATCACCTCAAAAGTAAAAAAAAAAAACGAATAAATAATAATAATCTATTCTGGAGTCAGTGCAAAAAATGGTATGCAAATGAAAACTTGTTTTCCTCCAACTCCATTATATACACAAGAGAAAACACACAAGTGTGCTGAACAAGGAAGACTGCATTGCAAAGACTGTAAGGGTACTGCTGAAAAATAACACTGCAGCCTAGAGTAGAGACGCGCAATACTGCCAGTATATTGTTATTTGCCTTTCAATCATTAGAACTGCACTAAAAACATGTAAACACATGTACAAAAAATGGTAAAAATGCTCACAAAGGATCTGTGTTCTGTGTGGATGCTCAATAGACAAGCCTTTGTTATAAACCGCAAAAAAGAGGACAGGCTGAATGAAGACAAAGATATCCAATATTTCTCATTATGCAACAACAATATAAGACACTTAGGAACATTTAGCATATTTTTAGAAGCATAATCTCTAATCTCAACCTTAAAATGATCTTATTACTTTAAACAAGCTTCTATACAAGACCAATAGCTTTCTATAGCATTAAAGAGGTAAAAAGTTAGAGGTGCAAAAACATGAAAGATGATTAAAGCAGTCTGTTGCATCACTGATGTAAAAAAAAAAAGTTTGATAGAAGATCAAAGGATGTCTATAAGACCTCTGGCGTGTGGTCAACAAATAGTAAATAAACAGAGGTTGGCACAAAGATGACTAATGCTGTCAGAATCTCTCTCATCTTTGATTTTAAGAAAAGCTTTGAAAAAAGACCAATGAGTGTCTATGGAGAAAAAGAGCACTGGTGAGAGATCAGCGGTCAGAGGTTATACAGTATTGTTGGGATTTTAGAGTGAGAGAGAGAGAGAGAGAGAGAGAGAGAGAGAGAGAGAGATGGGATTTCTCCTGTCCTTTCTGTCCCCCCTCTCTCCATCTGCGTGTAAATATATACAATTTCCCTTTGGGGTTAATAAAGTAATCTATCTATCTATCTATCTATCTATCTATCTATCTATCTATCCCTGGTGCTTATATTTTGTCTTGTTGAAATATGCTAATGTGCTAGCATTAGAGTTAACGTCTAAATAGTTTATATAGCACACATTGTCAGTGCTACACACTGCAGTAAAAAAAGTGTTATAGCATTCACAGCCCTGAAGGAAAATGCATTTCATGCTACATTCACGCTGTGTAGCCCCAGAGTGCTCAGAGAGAGAATATTATTACATGATGTGGCCATGGTTTCTGTATCAGACACTCTAAATGCTATGATCCCATGTTTTGGTCAATTTAGAACTTTTAATGCCTGCATTAAGATGCTTTATGACAATGCGTTGTCTCCATACAGCAGAGTAAAATGATATAAAAATTGTATTAATGAATGCCTATGCATGATAAAATGTTTACTCAGTCTGAGTTGTACATACAGTCTCTTTATATTATCCATCTATCTATCTAAAATGTACTTACTCATGTATGTCAGTGCTATACAAATATTTGCACTCACATACATACACAGCTATTTTCACCTCTGGTAGATGCTAAACTGCATTTCGTCATCTGTCCTGCTACCTAGATCTGTAGGTGGTGGTGATGCTTCTTACAGGATTCCAACCGAAGGCAGAGAGCAGTACTTAGAGTAAACAATAGGGTGTGGAAGTGCATGATAAAAGCAGAAGAAGAGTTTGAGACACAGAGCAAGGCAAAACAAGACAAGACAAGATCAGGGAAGGAAGCATTTAACGATTTTTAAGGAAGTCTGGACTGGAAAAATTAATTAAGCTTTAATCGCTTTTCAATCGCTGTGAAACATGAAACAAGAAAAGTCATACTGATGATCTTTGTGCCTCTGTGTCCTCATGGTAAGACCACTCAGCTTGTGACTGTAAGGCTGCAAGTTTGATTCTCAGCCCGGGTGCCGGGTAACAACATTCGGCAAGGTGTTTATACAGAGTTGCCTCTGTCACCAAGCAGCATAATTCAGTAACAGCTGGGAGATAAACAGGAATTTTGTGTTCTCAGTGTTGCGGTGTAAACCAGGGTCTGGCTGAGGGTATGGAAACAGAGATCAGCGCTGCCCTGTGAGTGTGCCCTTGTGGCCCAGGGAGGACTTTTTTCCTCCTCTCAGTTCCACATTTTGCTGTATGGTTCAAGAAGGGAATGAAATGAAACCCTGTCTCAACACTCTGTTTTAAAATGGTGTCTGTAACGTCTCACGTGAAATATAATTTTTCACCTATATTGCCCCAACTAATAATGCACACAAAGTTGCATTATTTTGTGCATGACAAAGGGTTAATTTATGATGCTATGGTATGCTGTGCGTTTAAAAAAAGGGGGAGGGGGAGATATCCATGTCTCCCTTTATTTATTTAAATGTAGTGTTAACAAGAGATGGTTTTAGAAAGTTTCGAGACTAGTTTTGTAACACTACGACAGAAGGCTGAATGCACAGACACAGGGGGCACCAACCACGGAGACATTTGCCATGATTTGTCAGGTTTACGGCGATGCTGCAATGCTGAGACACTCGAGGTGTTTTGTGTGGCACGCGTGTTTCAACAGAGATCAATCAGATTCAATGGGCTCAACCCCTGAAAATGTTGAAACCATTTGTGCATGATGATCATCGGATCAACATCAATCCACAACACTGCTACCATTGTTGTGTGCCATACGGAACAGTTGAGGCAATTCTCATGTGTGGTTTGAAGATGCGCTGTGTTGCTGCCAAATTCGTCCCCCAGCTATTGACCCAAGAGGCAGAAAGAACATCTCGTTGAAGCCTGCCAATAATGCCATGGATGACCAGTCCTTCATGTCGAGGATCACTATGAAATTTGGGTGTATGGGTACGACCCTGAGACGAAGCGATAGACTTCATAAGGCAAGAGCCAATCACCACGACCAATGATGATCATGCACAAGTTGGTGAATGGTTTCAATATTTTTGGGTGAAGGTCTCACAGTTCCAGTGATGTTCTCCCGCTCTTGAGGCATGCGTGCCAGTCAAAACACCTCAAACCAATCATTGCCGCATTGCCATAAACTTGCCGAATCAAGTCAATCGTCTTTGTGACAGATTTGCCTAGTTTCATGCAGAATTTTGCGTCCGCTCTTTGTTCTAATTTGCTGTCCATGATCTCTTTGATTAAAAAGTTTTGAGATCTCTCCTTACAAGCTGTTTTTTCGTCTTATGTCCTTCCTCAGACGCCTTTGCTATTGACGGTCTGGGCCCTGGAGACGGATTCCCAATGCACAGTGTTGAAAAAGACTACGAGCCAGACTGTCAATAGCGACTGCATCTGAGGGAGAACGTACGGTGAAAAAACATAGTACTTTTTTTGGGTGAGAGATCAATGGTTTAGACATAGATTAGACATAGTAAGGATGCTTTGATAGTAAAGACAATTTTAAGGCAGTCAATCTAATAGTTTGACAGGTGTGTTAGTGCGTTAACATTACATAATGATCTCTTGTGCCAAATACAACAAACAGCTTTACTTCCTGATTGAACCTAGACAGCTGAATGGCGTTATGATTCAGTGATCTAGGGGCTAATACTTTAATTATCAGAAGAAAAAAAGTATTTTGCGCGTCTATTAAGCTAACAGATATTAAAACAATGCTTGCTTGACAGATTCTTACCATCATGATGCAGCAAGTGATCCAAAAACCCAAATCCAACTGAAAAGCACTAGTCAGTTAGCTAGCTAGCTATAGTTAATTACTCGGTGATTTTAACTAGCGGGCGACTTCCATTTGAAAAAAAAAAAAACCTTAAAACAGATCCTTAAACAGAAATCCTCAACAAGCGCCATCTTGTTTCTTCCAAAACATTTTCTTCCACCTTCATGCTGAAGCAGGAAGCATTAATATGCATTTGCGTATGTATGTGTGCATCTATTAAAAATTCCACTACAAAGGCTTTGCCTCGACAAGTAAACAAGGTCGTAACACAGGAAACAAATCGCAATTGGTTAAATTCAGGGCGTACGGAAGCTCGTTGGGATCCATTCAGATTTCGTTTCAAAAATCCCCTTGAGCGCTATCTAGTGCACTGCGCAGGGACTGCAATAACATGAGACAAAGTGCACTACATATTCTAAAGCATCGCGGTTTAATAGCGACCCTATGAGAACAGGAAGGAGGTGAAATATTGTTTGCTTTTTCAATTACTATTATTATTGCTTCTTGTATGAATTTCCTTGCGTTTTTTTTATCCTGCATCACTCAAGGTCTACTTAAGGAGTTTATTTATTTTTTTTAATAAATACTCCCCGCCCCCAACCTTCACCACCAAGGTCGCGCATGCATGTAGACCTATAGGTTCCACGTGTGCTGTGAGATCATAGATCTGTGTAAAATGGCAGGACTGATTAATTTTCAAGATGAAAAAGAAGTCAAAGAGTTCCTTGACAATTTAGGAGTGGAGTACAGCTACCAGTGCTACAAGGAGAAAGACCCTGAAGGTAAAGTATGTTCTGTACCTTCCATGTATAGTACTGTAACACTGTGTACTCTACATACTGTACATTCAGGACATTGCTGGGTTTTTCCTCATGCAGTATTTATTTCTATGTGTCAGGTTGTCAGAGGTTGGCAGATTACTTCGAAGGGGTGAAGAAGAACTACACTCAGGCAGCACAGGTTCTCAAGCATAACTGTGAGAGTCATGGTCATGGAGAGAGCTGCTACAAGCTCGGTGCTTACCATGTCACAGGCAAAGGTCCGAGTCTTCACTGGGCATCATTCATTCATTTTTCCCGTACCGTTTTGTATTGATTTTTTCGACTACGTTCCTCCCACAAAGTTGATGATTCCGCACTATCCCTACAGGTTTTGCTAACTTGTTTTTTTTTTTTTTTTTATTCAGTTCTAGTAATTTCTAATATCCTTAGTTGTTTTAATTTCCTGATGCAACCCAATAATTTTGTATAATAACTTTAATAATATGGGGTGTGACTTTCACTCCTGTAATAAAAGCAAAAAAAATACACAGGCCCCTGCGGTCCCTGGACATCACTATGGAAATCACTTGTTTGGGCTATGTAGGCTTTGTATGTACATCTATAGACTTAGTGTCCACTTCATTAGGATGACCTGCACATTAATCATCCAATCATGTGTAGGCAGCACAACACAAAAATTATGCAGATACAGGTCAGAGGTTTCAGTTAATGATGAGTTAATGATTAGTGACTTTTACTCTTTTACCGTTGTTGGTCCGAGTTTTTCACATAACCAATCGAGCTGCCAGGATGGATATAGTAACTATAAAATATAATCACTGTTTGTAACCGTGATAAAAAACAAGAAAATTCTCAGCTTGCACAAAACATAGTAATTTTCCTCCGGGATCAGTAAAGTCTTATCTTATCTCATCTTGTCTTAAGTTGCTTGGGCTACAACAGCAGAAGACATCTATGGGAATATAAACAGGTTCATGCAAACTGGACAGTTCAAGATTAGGATGGAAATCACCTGGTAGTTTTCCAGTCTATCCAGTTTGAGTGTTTAATGTGTTATGCTTTCAGAGATGCTTTTCCGCTTGCCATGAATGTAAAGATTGATTAAATTAGTTCCTATAGACTTCCTGTCAGCTCAGACTAGTCTAATTATTCTTCATTCACCTCTCTCTGATTGAGTCACAGGATGCTATTTTGTTTTTCACTCCATTCTGTACAAACTCCAGAGACTGTTGTGTGTGTGTGTGTGTGTGTGTGTGTGTGTGTGTGTGTGTGTGTGTGTGTGTGTGTGTGAAAATCCAAGGAGATCAACAACGGTTTTGGAAATACACAGACCTGCCTGTATGGTTCCAACAGCGATGTCACACACAAACTCATAAAGATCGACACTTTTTCATCATTCTGATTTGAAGTAAAAAAAATAAAAAATAATACTTATATAAATGCCGGTATTTGTAATTTCAGAATGAATATACAGGTGTTCCTAATAAACTAGACACCATGAGCATATACGAAAAAGGCACAGATTTCTGTTTCTAGTTCTATCAAATTAACTTGAATGGTTTGAGCTGTAGTTATATGATGAGCGCTGTACAATTACTTTTTTTTTTTTTTGCAGCTTTTACAAACAAGTTTGGTTTATGTAGTTCAGTGCTAGGCTTAACTGCTAACTCAATGGATGTATCGTTATCTCTTTGCCAAACCAGGTGATGTGACGGAGTGTCTAAAGACTGCCTACTCCTGCTTTGTCAAGGCATGTGCCACCACAGGAAAGAAGTCGGTAGACGCATGCCATAATGCCGCCTTGCTTGCCCATGACGGGCGAGCCTTAGAGGGTGGTCCAGACCCCGTAGTTGCTCGTAGCTACTATAAGCAAGCCTGTAAGGGAGGATTTGCAGCTAGCTGCTTCAATCTGAGTGCCCTATACATCCAGGGCTCGGCAGATGTGGACAAAAACATGCCTGAGGCTTTGAAATACGCCATGCGGGCGTGTGACTTGGGGCACGTTTACGGCTGCTCGAATGCCAGCCGCATGTACAAACTGGGAGATGGCACGGAGAAGGATGACAAGAAGGCGATGGAGCTGATGAACAGAGCGAAAGAACTTCACGGACAACAGAAAGAACGGCAGCTGAAATTCGGAGAGTGAGACGAGGACAAAGTGCCACATTGAGGGTGATACTCAGTACCTGCTATACAAGATGTAGGAATGTCTGAAAGGTGTTGCTGCATAGTGTGTGTTCTAGGGCTGTTTCATTTGATTAGCTGATGATTGGAAAATTAGATCGATATGTATCAAATGTGGACATTTTGAAATGTGTCTGTAAATCTGACAGTACTATATGTTAATAAATGTGTTATTTAATGCATTAAATATAGTTAATAACATTGTTTTATTTCTAGTGGCATGGAGTAACTTAAGGCACTTTCGACACCTTCCAGTGAAAAAGCATTAAGAGCACAAGCTACCTGTTTAATATCAGCACACTTGTTTTTTATTGGAGCTTACATACTGATTTGACATTATTCTATATTAATTCCTGTTCTGTGTTTGGGCATTGGTGGCTCAGTGGTAGGTTTCCTGCCTGCCATGCAGAAAGCTTAGGTTCAAATCCCACCAAATGCCCAAACCCCACCCATTGGTCCCAAGCCCGGATAAAATGGAAGGGTTGCATCAATGTAAACCCTGTGTCAAGTTATGTGCGGATTGGATGGTCTGTTGTGGCGACTCCTCAATGGGATCAACTGAAAAAACTAACCAACATTCCCGTTCTGTGTTTCTGAGCATTCGATTCTAATCCATACTACAGAAAAAGACAACTTGACAAGTGAAATTCTTGAATGTAGCCAAACCTACCCATACTTTCTTAAAATAAAGTTCCAACGAACCAAATACAAGATTATTAAACTTATTTCTAGTCAAATTATATTACAATTGCAAATAAAAAAACTTCTTTTTTTGAACCCTGGCACTCAAGATAATCAAATCTGCGTTCACAGAAGCATCCACATGTAATGATAAGTTTACCGTACACAGATCTCATTATAATACACAGTCTCAAGGTCATGTCATGTCAAGGTCAGACTGATTTTCTTGATCTAATTGAATCTTTTCTAATCTAATCTGCTAAATCATATTATGTGCTTAATAATGTTAGGTTGTCTTTTAAGTAGGAAATATTTTCTTCTAATTGTCACAGCATCGGTATTAATCCTTATCACTCAAATGAAACTAACACAGGTTTCTAAATTATCTGCTTGTTTTCTGGTGACAACACTTACAGGCTCATTTAGTCTGCTCTATACCAGATGATTCCTCACCCTCACAGAACCAGACTTGAGTTCAGTTTGAGTCCCAGAATATGGTTGTGCCATCAGGGAAGGAAAAACTCCTTAGATGGTATAAACTGCTTATTAAGTACACGCAGGTCATCATCTGACATCATTTTATTCCTACATAACGTTGCTGAGCCTAGACCTGACCAGCTGAAGCAACCCCAGATCATAATGATCACACTGCCTCCAGAGGCTTGTACAATGGCCACTATGCATTATGGGTGCATCACTTCATGGGGCTACTCTATCCCAGACGTGCCCTTTGTTCTGGAATAGGTTTACTCTGGACTCATCAGACCACATGACTTTTTCCATTGCTCAAGTTCATGCTTTATGATGCCTAGCAAATATAAATGTTTTTTTTTTCCTGATAATTAATTAGTGGTTTTCGTATGGGAACAGAGCTGTTCAATCTCAGTCCTGTGAGTTCTCGTGAAGTATCCATGATTTCTACAATTTTGTACCATGCATTCCATTGCAATATGAGCAATTTTTTTTTCTGACCACATTTCTTTTTTTTAGAAAAAAACGAAGGTTCAGCAATATCAGGTTTTAATATGTTGGATAGATCTTAACCAAATTCCAGTAAATTCAAAACATTTTAATCTCCTAAAACAGTGACTCGGGAGTTCTGAAATAGTGATAGCTTAATTGTAAAGGCTTCGGAAAACTGATTAGAAGGTCAGGGGTTCAAGCCTCACCAACACAACCAAGCTACCATCACCAAACAGCATTCCTCACTATTATCTTATAATTACTAAGTAAGTTTGTCAGCTCCTGGGGCCCCTGACTGTCAGTTGCCTGCCTTGCCTGTTGACAAGAAGCACCTCTGACCGTTAACTCCTTGAGTAAACACTTTCTCCTTAACCCTTTCTGCTTGGATATGCAAAACAAACAAAAATTCTAATACAGTGATATATAAAGCACATCATGATTAAATTATTTTTTTTACAGGTTTACTGTATATATATATATATATATATATATATATATACCACATTGAAATTTGTACTCAACACACTTATTCACAGTCCCAATCCTGTGAGTCATCAATACGAGCCTGAGAGTAAATGGTAGAGTATGAAACAGAATCTATCTAACCTCTAACCCCGACCAAGAAAAAGTCCAACTATCAGCTGGAAAATTGATGCTTACAGTTTTCTCGGATTTTCAAGGGCCAGTATTGGAACATTATGGAAAAGGGTTCAACTATCAACAAAACATGCATGTCTGCAAAAAACTTTGTTTCAAGGTGTTAAAACATCCTCCCTATAGTCCTGATCATGGACCATTTGACTTTCACCTGTATGGTCCTCCTGAAAGCAGCCCCGCGATGATAAAGATTCACTTCTGATGAAAAAGTAAAGACAGCAGTGGGTAGTAACGAGTTACATTTTTGTAAAAAAAAAAAAGAGTACTTTTACCGCACCATACATTTTACTTTTACTTGAGTTGATTTGTGAGGAAGAACCGCTACTCTTACTCCGCTAGATTGTCTTCAGCAGTGATGGACAGTGAAGCAAACATGTCACGGTTAGTTTAGCTGTTTTATTTAATGTTGAATCTTAACATATATAATTTTCTTAAATTTGATTTGCTGGACATAATTTATGGGTAAGTGAGACCTCTTGTACACTTTTCTAATGTTATTTTCTATCTGCTGAGCCATTTGCAGAGCAACTGAATATACAGTATATCTTACTGGAAATAGGAAGATATAGTTCATATACTTAGAAAATAGTTTACACTGTTCAAACATACGTATGTTACCTACAGTAGGTATTTGTTTCAAAAGCTTTATATTGTGAAAAAAGGGAGATTAGGAAATTTGTTTTTCTTATTCCTTATTATTTGGAAATGTCACAATTTGTACATTATTTTATTATTTTGTCTACTTGAGTAAATTTTTTGGCTACTCTACCCACCTCTGCTCACAGCTCAAATATTTTTTTAATGACAGAATATGAAAGATTGTTGGCAGATGGACAAAGTCTATTGAAAAGCAATTTGATCATGGCGAAAAAAATATATTGTATTTGTCTTTTCTAAAAGTTAATTCAAATACATTCTGCATGCAGAGTGTGGATCATTTTTGACTCTCCCTTGTAAAAATTAATAAGTCTATGATAAAAAGTATGCTCCAAAAATCTGTTACTTTTTTCTTCTTCTGTGGATTATATATTTTACACATGCTTTGAAATTCTAAAGAAATTTCAGATTTAAAAAAGAAAGTGTGGATAGTTGATGGACTGAGTTAATTGACTAGTAATCTTAATATACCCATTTTAGGTTAACTTAAAGGGTTAATATCAATAGAGTCATGACCTGGTTGACCTGGGCCTAGTATTAATTCAATTATATTTAAATGACGGTTACCTTAGTTTAAACACAATTAAAACATGTTGCATATATTTTATTAGAAATCTGGGTGTAAGACAGGATTCTTGCATGGCTGCAGTTCAGCACAGCAACCAACAGGGGGAACTAAACTCAAAGTTATTCACTCTTAAACACTCATTTGGTGAAGTGCAGTGTTATAACCATGGCTTCTTGGGTTATTTCGTGGGGGTGCGTTTACTTAAAAATTGTATTAGATTTTAGATAATTTTTTCATGCGTGAAGTCAGCGATCAGGGCAGTTCTCTTGAGAATGAAGATGAAACTGGGCTTGTGAATGCGTGCACGCGCATTTCACGCACGCGCATTTCACACACTGTGCACACGCATGCTTCACCCACCGACACCTTCAGGAAGCGCGTGGACCGAGAGAAGCAAGACGCCAAAGCTCCGCCCACTTTCCGTCGATTCAGTTCAAACAGTACGTCTGCGCGTGCTCTTGAGTTGAGTTTTCTGGGCTCGAGCGGTGCAATATCAGGATTTGTTTGTGTCCGAATCCAGCATAGGAGCGCGTGCGTTGCGACTGGACCTGGAGGTAAAGTTTGCGTGTTTTTTTTTTCCAGAGCTGTGCCTTGATGCTCAGGAGAAGGAGGGGGTGATATTCCGTTAGCTAGCTTATATAGCAGCTAGCAATGCTTAGCGAACCTCCTAAATCCTACTGAACCAGGCGCGCGCGTTTTACTGCATAGTCCTATAAACACTAAGATGTAAAGATGGTGGTGTTCAGGTCTGTGGTCTGGCATGGGCTTTGTTTACATCTAGCATTAAAGTGTGCATGCTCTATCTGCTTTTAGTTGATGTGTTTATTGGGGCAAAATGTCCTTCCCTAGGTTTTAGGGTGTGTGTGTTCCCTGACAACAATACTCAGAGAGACACAGTGAAAGAGTTCATATGCATATAATAATAAACATAATAATGCATGCAACTTTGTGCACGTCGTGTCTAAGGCACCACTCCCTAAAATTTAACTTTCAAATAACTCCTGTGCATGAGGCTTGAGCTTGAGGAAGACATCACAAAGGAGAAGGCCTATCACGCCCTCTGTGAGAGATGGCATGCATGCACTCAGAGCTCCAGAGCAGTGGCATGATGAGTTGGCACTTGCCTCCTTGAACTGTATCTTTAATACCCAGATTTCCTGCAGAGGATCAGTAAGAATCAATGAACAAACGAACAACAACAACAACAAAAAAACAGCCCTGGATTTCACACCGTGCATGTTGCACATGCTTTATTTGCCACATCGTCTGTTGATTGATCATGGGGTCCGGACTCGATTCCCGCCTCGGATCTGTGTGCATGGACTTTCAATGTTCTCTCATTGCTTTGTGAGTTTCCTCCTACAGTTTAAAGTCATGCAGATTAGACTAATTGATTTTCCCAAATTGCATGTAGTGTGTGAATGAGCATGTGTGTGTGTGAGTATGTACATGCGTACGCTCTGTGATGGATTGACACCCTGTCCATGGTTGTTCCCCGTCTCGTGCCCCAAGTCTCCTGGGATAGGCTCCAGGCCCCCACTCGACCCAGTATACAGAATAAAGCAGTATGGAAGATGAGTGAGTGATCATGCAGGCAGACAGGAATCATTTCAATTTAATTTAATACACTTCTTGTCTTTGCGTTCCTGGAATATCTTCTGCGTACTGTAATAACAGAGCTGCTGAACACATCATGGTGTAACTCCAACTGTACACACACATCACCACATTATTCTCTGGTAATCTTTTCACTGTTGAGACGCTGGGCTGTCTGAGTTAAATTCTATACTTAGTACGCTTTAAAACAGGCAAAGGTTTTGCTCATTTATGTGGTGTCTTTGAGCCAAAGTGTTATCGAATTAATCATGTTGACAGTGCTCTTATTGACCTTTAATTCTCAGTTGGTTTGCAAAATTTTCAGACTTTTTAAAATTGTTAATAAGTTTGGCAACAATGTCATGGTGTGTGTGTTTGTGAGAGAGAAAGAGAGAGAGATCCATTCGTAGCCTCCTGATTCATACAGGAGAACGTGCGATTTAAACTGTGATGCGTAACTATTAAATGTACTATTTTATATTTGAATATTTGTCGAGGCTAATAGCAAATAATGGCACTGATCAATAACTGATTTTATTAAGACAGTGTTTACTAATATTTATTTATTAACTCAAACATATTTAAAAAATATTAACAACTATGCATATATGCCTTGTAATAAAATTGCGATTGAACAATTGCACAGGTCTGTATCTTGATTTTGATTTTTATGTAATTCTGTAGCATCCTGTGACGTTTTAGTGAGCATCTTCTGGAAACTCAGACTATTGTACTTTCAAAACCCAGCAGCCTTCATTATGATTATTAATATTTCTTCATTTTTTAAATTAATATTTGATCTCAAAAGTGGGCTCTTGTATAATACACATCTGTAGTGTTCTTTTTTTTTTTTTTTTTTTGGTCAGATATTTAATATAAGTTATAAAATAACTTCCATCACTAACAAAGAACCCACAAGTCGCTTGGAGTATTAGGGATTGATTGGTGGGGCACTAAAGCAACGAAACATGATGAATCTCATATTCGTTATTAAATGTCCCCATGAATTCGTTTGCGTGGAATTTAATTGCACACTTATAAGTGTGTTTAAAAAAAAATTACAACGAATTTTGGAACTTAAATTTCCAGACGTTTTCTCTTTCCATTGGCCAATGAAACAAAGCCTATACGTTACCACGAGCGCGGCCAAATACACCTGTGAAAACTCCCATAAACCCCATTTATTCCGATGCTTTTACGTCACCGACAAAAATTACTCATATTGCGTCCCCCCCAAATTTTTTTTCACAAATGTCTTTATTGTACAGACACGTCAACTTTACAGTTTTATTATACAGTATATTACTTATAAAATAGTTCTACTCTGCTGTAATTTGTGATGTCTCACTTGCTTGGCCTGTCCATTGACACCAATCTCTGCCAGTCACCAGATTGCAATACAAACACACGACATCAGGTTCAAGTAAATGTTATTATCTACGGTATATCCACTATCAGGACAATAATACCTTTAATTAAAGTAACTGAAAGATGTAGTAAAACTTACTGCAAGTTTTTCACTATTTAACTCACGTAAAGGATGAGTTGAGGGGCAGAAATTTTTCTTAAGGGTCACAGTGTTGCAGCGTTTACAAATCTCCTTACCAGGAAACTATTTGTCAGGGCATTAGGAAGCCTTTCGTTCTGTAGAATGGAGCCTTATCATTTATGTTCGGGTTGATGAAAGGTTTATGATCATGTAGAGTAGTCGGTTATTTTATTGTTTGTTTGTTTTTCCCCGTGTGCTGAGAACTTTAATTGAATGTTTAGGGTGCGTCATGGATGTACAGTAAATACACATATATTTTATGTATGAACGGCGTTAAATTTTTTATAAAATCTTTGATGAATGAAGACGTAAAAGCGATTGTCATTCACAAAAGACATCAAGCACAGAACGATGATGAGACTCTTATATTTGAACGGTGCAAATGTTTTAAAGAAAGTGTCATTCAGCATGTGTAACACCTGATTTTGGAAAATCAGTATATATCTTGTTGCCAAGTTGCAGAAGAGAAGCGTCTGTTATTGACATTTGGAAGTTATTGCCACATCCCCTGTACAGTCACGACTTTGCTCCAAGCCATTTCCACATGTCTGGGTTATTAAAGGAGTTCCTGGGAGGCCAGCGTTTCAGGGGTGATGCAGACATATTGAGAGATCTTTGTACCTTAATGGTATCCAAGCACTAGTAAAACGCTGGAATAAGTGCATTAGGGTTGCAGGGGACTATATAGAGAAATAAAGGAAGTTTTTACACTTGTAACTGTGTTCGGATATTCTGCACAATCAGAAGTCCCGGCTTGACTTGAACACCCCTTGTATATTAAATATATTCAAATGTTGTTGCTGTTCTTTCGCCTCCTCCCCTAATACAAATCAAAATGGTACAGGAAGGTGTATATTCAGGACTTCTGTAGAGCCTCGGTCAGTAGGCTAATCCTGCGTCTCAGTAATGACCGAATAAAAGGGTTCAGGTTTTTGTTTCTCAGAACTGGAGTTCCTACCTGTGATTGAGAAGAGAATGGAAGATGATGTGGTTTTCTCTTGTTCCCTCATTTAAATAGAGACATGATGAAGAAAAATTTAATTGTGTGGTGATTCTGGAGAGTGTTTTGAGCTGTTACAGGAAAATAATAGCTGTCCTATGACAATAATCCATTTAGCTTTGTGTTGTGCTTTATCACACCATCGCGCTCTCTGTTATTTTTTTTCTATAACAACATGGTCTGTTATGTGCAATTTCTTACTTAAATAAGATGGCCCGATTTTTATTGATATATGCTTTAACTTCACTTGGGATTATTCTATGTTTTTGGACCATTGTACGAAAAAAAGTTTTTTTCGCCCCCCAAGCTGCCACACTACATGGCCAAAAGTATGTGGACACCACTTGATTATATTTGTATAGGATATGTCATTCTCCCCCCTACACTCCTCTGGGAAGGCTTTCTGCTAGATTTTAGTGTGGCTGAGGGGTTGGTGTTAATTCATCTACATACGTATAAGCGAGATTAAGCCATGATGTTGGGTGAGGAGGTCTTGTGTTACAATTGGTGTTGAGTTCAGGGCTCTTGCGGTGTTCCGGATCAACCTTAAAACACACTGTCACTTTTATGGAGCTTGCGTGCTTCCAATGTTGTGGGAACAGTTTAGAGAAAAAGACGCCTATGGGTGTGATGGTCATGGTGTCCACGAAGTTTTGCTCGCATATGTGGGTTTGTAGGTTGAGACGTTTATAGGATTTGTAAAGTATATTGAGGTTTGTTTTATACACTTGAATAGCCTTATGCACTATTTGGTACTGTGTGGCTACATAGAAGGCAAGTGGTGCTGTTCCCAGTAATGACCATCCCTACTCATCAAACAAGTTCTCTAATGAATCACAGGATATTCTGTTGAGTGCGTGAGGACGCTGAATGATTTAGACTATTTGTGTTCCACCCATTCTGCGAATGTTAATAGTAAATCACATGGTTTTATAACTCTCGAGCGCATACTACACACATTTGGTTCCTAAATATTTGGTGAATATACTTTGATAAATATACTTCTGTCTTAAATTTCTTCTTGGCCCCAGTCTATACTAGTGTGTGTGTATATGACACATATTATATAATGTGTGTGTGTGTGT
>JAAGKR010010636.1:6662-22057 GCA_011419295.1 Clarias macrocephalus | reverse complement strand
GGATCCTTGACTCACGTCCTCGGGGCAGAGGGCTCCAGTACCTGGTCGATTGGGAAGGTTACGGTCCCGAGGAGCGATCTTGGATTCCGGCTCGTTTCGTCCTAGACCCTGAACTCATCCGGGACTACCGTCGTCGGGTATCCTCCACCCCAGGACCGTCGAGAGTCGGTCCTGGACAGGGGGGTACTGTCATGCACACTCGTAACACGACCGGCACTAGGACCTGGAAGTAATACGGTCGCATTTCAGGAAGCATAAAAGGAAACAAGATGGCGCCTCACATTGCTCAGTCATTGAGTCTACCCATGCTGTCTCAGATGCTATCGCTTCCATTTCGTGAGTACTCACCATCTTGGGTTATCTTCTTGATTGAGTGTGTGTTGTTAGAACGCGGGTTTAATTGTGTAAACTCTTGCTCTCTACGTGAGAGAGTTCTAATAATAAATCGCGTGGTTATCCTGCCTATTCGCGCTACTTCCGCGTTTGGGTTTACCATCCACGCTACACGGGCTAACTGCTAGTCTTCTGATCATTCTCCGGTTGCTTCGTGACACAAGTTCACTAGCTAACAATTTTATTTGTTCAAAGAATTAATTATATAGCCTCTGCTTATGTTGGTTTATTGTTATTATTTTAAAAAGGTTACATTTAAACTTTAAATATAGACATCAAACTTTAAATATAGAAATAAGTGGAAAAACAGACTTTTAGAATAGAACATTAGAATAACAATCTAAAAAATCCTTGGTTGTTTCTATAAAACCCTGGTTGGTATATTGACCCAACAACTGGTTTATTATTTATTCCCTGGTTTCTCCAAACGGCCTGCAAAATGTTTGTAATATTACTGTTATTGTGTCACAAAGTGTAGTTTTAAGAGTTGTTTAGGCAAGAATGCATGTGTGTACAGCTCAAAACCTCCATTGGTTGTTAAAGATTAAAGCGTCTATTTAAAGAATTGCCCCAATGATTTCGGAGATTTGAGCTCCAGACAAAGCCCATGTGAATTGTGCCCAAAGAATTCCTGAAAACTGCCGCTGGCTGTGATGTCTGTGTTATTGTTAAAACAGCGGAAGTATTTGGTTTGGGGTATTTCTAACTGGTATTCCTTGGTATAATATGTTTATAATATAATATATCAGGGCTTCCAACAGGGCTGTTGAAGCTTCCATATCCGATCACAGTTAAAGCTCTGGATGGTCAAAACTTAAAACAATCGCCTATTGAACAAATGTCCGTGCCACTCCGATTAACTTTTCCCAGTCATACAGAAGAATTAAAAATTTTTGTGCTTCCTCGGTCAGATCAGTCCATCGTACTGGTTCTACCCTGGGTCAGCTCCCACAATCCCAATTTCGATTGGGCTAACTCTTGCATCATATCCTTGGCCCCAAGATGAGCCAAAACATGTAAACCGTCAGCATTGATGGTCCAAACATTTGAGTCAACTATTGAGACTCCGAGCGCCCAAGTATCTCTTAGTGTGCCATTAGAGTATGAGCATTTTAGAGACGTGTTTAGTATTAGGGCAGATGCACGACTTCCCACTCATTGACCGTGGGTCTGCGCGATAGATCTCTTGCCTGGGAAAGCACCACCTAGCTTGCACAGCGTTTCCTCCATTGTCCATTGTCCCGCGTTTCCTCCATTGTCCATGGAGGAAACGCGGGTTATGGAGGAATATGTGAGTGAGGCTCTCCGGCAGGGGCTCATCAGCAGGTCCACGTCTCCCACTTCGCCAGGTTTCTTCTTTATCAAAAAGAAAGGCAGGGGTTCACAGTCCCTGTATTGATTACCGTAGTCTCAATGCAGTTACAATAAAATACAAGCACCCACTGCCGCTGGTGCCGGCGTCTATCGACCAACTTTGAGGCGCCTCCATCTACACAAAACTAACCTCCGCAGCGCTTATAATATCGTTCATGTGCGAAGGGGCGATGAATGGAAGACTGCGTTTAGCACGACTTCAGGGCACTATCAATATAACGTGATGCCGTACGGTCTGGTAAACGCACCTGCGGTGTTTCAGGGGTTCATGAACGACGTGTTCAGGGATATGTTAAACCGGTTCGTTATAGTATACTTAGATGATATCTTGGTATACTCCCGGTCATATTCTGAACACGTCCGTCATTTAAGCACAGTCCTTCATCGTCTGCGCAAACACAGGCTCCATGCAAAATGGGAGAAATGCAAATTCCACAGAAAGGAGATGGTCAAGGTCGCGGCGGTACAACAAGGCGCCCCAGAGCTTTCTGGGGTTTCCTTTTTATTGCGTTTTATTCGGGGCTTCAGCATGGTGGCAGTGCCACTCACAACTTTGTTAAAAGGAAAACCGAAATGCCTACGTGAATTTCCTCCGGAAGCGCATATGGCGTTTCAGCATCTCAAATCTGCCTTTACCACTGCGCCTATTCTGAGTATACCCGATACGGAGAGGCCCTTTTTAGTAAAGGTCGATGCGCTATATAAGAGGTAGGGGTATGAGCGGTGCTGTCCCAACGCCAAGGCGATCCAGAAAAACTCCACCCTTGCGCTTTCTTTTTGTGTAAATTAACACCTGACGAACGGAACCATGATATCGGCAACCGAGAGCTGCTAGCAGTTAAACCGCTATTAGAGAAGTGATGGCACTGGTTGGAGGGAGCTAAACACCCTTTCATTGTACTCACAGATCAATGAAAGGGTGTACATCCAAAAGTACATCCAACAAGCGAAAAGATTAAACCCCCGTCAAGCCCGGTGGGCGCTGTTCTTCATGCGTTTCTGGCTCAACATCACCTATCGTCCAATATCTAGTGGATTGGGAAGGGTACGGCACAGAGGAACGGAGCTGGGTCCCGGCCCGAGACATCTTAAACCAAGAGCTCATTGCTGATTTCCATCGGGCACGACCGGATCGTCCAGCACGGAGACGCCCGGGCCACCACTCCTGCTGGCCATCCCATCAGGTCGGCGGGTCCCGACTCCCTTCAGATATGCGGAGAGAGTGCTCACACCTCCCTTGTGCCACCGCAGTCTTGGGCTGAGCTGGCGCTTTGTCCTCACCTAGTGTGTTTACGTGTGTTCTGTTTTTACTTTAACACTAAATTACGTTCACCTGTGTCTCCCCTGTGTGTCTCTTTATTTATTGCAGTCAAACCCGCAGCACTTCGTCTGTTTGCTGTTATGCACCCCCTGAGTTGTGTGTGTCAAGCTGCAATATCCTTGTGCCTTTGTCTCCCCCAGGATTGAACAGTGTCTGCAAACACAGGGCCACATTTGTGTGGAACAACCATCAAGACCCAACCTGGGGAGTCTCCTTTGTTGTTTTGTTTTTTGGACTAAAGTTTGTTTATTGCTATTCTAAAAAGAAAAATAAAGCATTATTAAAACTAAACCTGCATCCGCCTCCTCGTGGAGCAACATGACAATAGTTAGAATAGAGAGTAAAAATAATAAGATAGGGAATGGTTGATGTCATGTGGTCTTTATAAGATTTCTATTGAAAACTTTTTAATAAAAAGTGGCAGCTGGCACACCTAAAAATAGATGCAGGATTATTATATATTATATATAATTAATTTATACAATATCGACATTAATTAAAATTTTACATCTGTATTTTAATTTTAATTTTGATTATGATTTTTTTAAATTACAATGTTTCACTTGATTTTATCTACTCATACGTGCAACTCTGAAGGAGCTGCAGCTCAATAATGAACAAGAATGAACTAAGGCCTGAGACATCAGTCTATAGTTATATTGCGCCACTCAGCGGTAAAAGCCAGCAAACACACGAACCCAAATGCTGGTGCAGTGAGTCACAGCTGTAAAAGTATTATACCACATGAGTACTAGCAGTAGAAATAGCATAAACAAACTGTATCAGTCAGGCTTTACGCCTCACCACAGCACAGAGACAGTACTTGTTAAAGTAATAAATTACCTCCTATTGGCCTCTGATCAGGGTTGTGTTACTATACTTGTATTACTCAACCTCAGGGCAGCTTTTGACACTATTGATCATGACATTAAAAAATGTACAGATGGTAGACGGGATTCTAGTTTCACTTGAGAGGTGTCAATAGGTTTTACATATTTATGAAAAGTCATAAAATTATTCAGTGAAACAGAGGCTCTGCTGACAAAAGTTAGGCACATCAGTCAATTTACCTCAAATAAAAGTTCTTTCTGAGTGTTCTAATATAACTGTAACATAACAGATATACAAACCTAACAAACGGTGCGCATTGAAGACTAAACCTAAACCGAACGCATGGATTAATAAACCGAGATGCATGTTTCTTAGCCCCACCCTCATGAACACAGCATATTCAGAGAAGAGAGAGGTTGTGCACAGACCATTGAGTGTCTGCAGATTCTAAAATTGACATTGTTACTGTTTTTTAAACACTGAAATGGAAGAGATGGAAAGTTTCCTCATCATAACATGCCTTGTCTTGTTTTTAATCATTCTATACACAACCCGTGATTTTTATGCTATTTTACAAATGAAAAATACAAATGGTCTATTCTTTTGTTTTTTATTTTCATTTTTTAAATAAAACATTTTTTTATATATTTTATAAAAAATACCAAAGAAAATTGTGTATAGCGTGATTAAAACAATACAATTCATTGTATGATAAGGAAAATCTAAATTTCTTCCATTTCAGGGATTAAAAACAGTAACAATGTCAATTTTAGAATCTGTAATCCAGAAGATGAAATTTACACAAATTTAAAAAGAGGCCTGAAGCACTGCAGGTCTTCAGAAGAGCCTCAGATCCAAGAGGGTCTTAAAGTGGGTGTCATGCTCGTCACACGACCGGCACTAGGACCCGGAAGTAATACGGTCGGGTTTCAGGAAGTATAAAAGGAAACAAGATGGCGCTTCACATTGCTCAGTCATTGAGTTCACCCATGCCTTTGCTGATGCTACGCCGACTATTCTGTGAGTACTCACCAATTCGGGTTGCTTCTTTGATTGAGTGTGTGTTGCTAGAACGCGGGTTTATTTGTGTAGATCCTTGCTCTTTGTGTAAGAGAGTTCTTAAACTAACCGTGTGGTTATCCTGCCTACTCGCGCTGCTTCCGCGTTTGGGTTTACCATCCACGCTACAAGGGCTAACTGCTAAGTCTTTTCTGTTCATCCCTCTGTTGCTCGTGACAGTGGGGAGGGGTGCATTTTAGTTTCTCTGAATGTATAGGTGAGAACCGCTGATTCACACATGAGGAGGGGTGAATTATTTGCATTTGAATGTTGTCTGACATTTTGAAGCACACACAGTAACACTAAAGTAAGAACAACCCAGGATGCCATGATTCTCCATCACTACAACTGAAATCAAAGAAATCACTAATTTATCAATGAATTTGTAGGGACTGGCAGGCCCCCTCAAAGAGGGCCGCTGAAAGAGAAGGAGACAGTTCACGACATCAGCAAAAAAAAGAAACGATTAATCTTTCCCAACTCAGTTGGTGTAGATCTGCAAAAACAACTTCCTTGCACCAGAGAAAAGCATCTTGCATCTCTACTTAAAATGGTGTAGAGCAGCACAAGTGCCTTGAATAGGGAAGTTTGCTGACCACAGGAAACAGAGAACATACAAAACATACAAAAGCCGGCCCGGGAAAGCATGGAGGAGAGGGGAGAGTTATGGAGATACAGCACGCTGAGTATATCATTTACGCGGAGTTGCTCACGAGACTGGCGAAGGCTGTTTCTTGCGGGTTTGTCTTACCATCCAGATTAACACCGACTGGACTGCTTCGCCTTGGTACTCGCACTCCGACATCGGCCTCCCGGTTATTTACCATCATTTCCGGTGAGACCGATCCATCTCCCTCAGACACTCTTACAATAACACGGACTTTGGACATTCTACATATTCACACACACTCCGGTTTTCATTGTATTTATTTTGTAAATATTGTTTTCTTTATTGTTTTTGTTGGATTGGTGCACCGTTTTGTTTCATTTTTGTATAATACACTTGTGGTTTGTTAGAATTGGTCTTGGGTTTGTGATTCTTGCTCACTGAGTTTTAAAGCACTCCGTCACGAAGACAAAGATCTCTCCTTTTGTGTAGCATCAAGTATTTATATTATATCTGAGCGTTACATGCTTCTTTATAAAGAACTATATTTATGATAGATGAAGTAAGGCAGGATTTATTGCAGCAATAAAACCAAGTGAGCCAGAATTGTAATGCCTAAATTGTGAACCAAAGCATCTCTAAAATCTGACTGATTTGACTGTGACATCAGCAGTCATTTTATACAGTTTGCAAGAGGAGGAGCACTCACCTAGCCTCCTCCTCTGTCCATTTTTTTTTCTTATTCCTTATCAAATTATTATCCCATTATAATCTAACTTTTTCCAATAGTGTCACCCATTATAATTACATTTTCTTTACCCAAGTTTATTACGTCATACACCTCGTTATCTGACTCCATATTTTTTCCCTTTATAATTAATTTTCCTTTCAAATTATTTTCCATTATCTTTACACTGTCATGCACTCTCCTAACACGACCGGCACAAGGACCCGGAAGGAATGCGGTCGCGACACAGGAAGCATAAAAGGAAACAAGATGGCTCCGCACATCGCTCAGTCATTGAGTTTGCCCATCCTATCTCCGACACTTTGTCCGTCTAATCATGAGTACTCACTTTCTTGGGTTTCGCTTTCGATGGAGTGTGTGTTATTAGAACGCGAGTTTATTTGTGTAGACTCTTGCTCTCGCTTCGGGAGAGTTCTAAAAATAATAGCGTGTTTATCCTGCCTACTCGCGCTATTTCCGCGTTTGGGTTTACCATCCATGCTACAGGGCTAACTGCTAGTCTCCATTTGTTTGACAGAATGACTGAGCCAACAGCAGTAAACCCAGCAGATTATGCTCACCTCTGCGATGTGGTTGACCAACATGCTAAGCTGATCGATCAGCTCCATAGTGAAGTCGCGGTTCTCCGCAAAGGCATCCAAGACGTCGCGGCGCTACGGCAGGAGAATGCGCCAACCAGATAAGTGGGATGGCACAGATGGGAAATGCAGTGTGTTTTTAATATCATTGGATCTTGTGTTTGAGTTTAATTTCACCAGAAACTCCACAGACCGACTGCGAGTTGCACTTCTCGTCTGGTTGCTTTCCGGGCAGGTAGCTGAGTGGGCCACGGCGGTCCTTCGCTCGGATTCAGATGTCGCTTATTCATACACAGAGTTCACCCGTCAGCTAAAGCTAACTTTTGAACATCCTGCTGCTGAGGTGGAAACCGACTCCAAGTTGTATTATCTGCGGCAGGGAGGCTCATCCGTGAGCCACTACATGGCGGATTTCCGAACCCTGGCTGTCCAGACCGACTGGGGAGACGGCGCCCTCCAAACAGCCTACTACGAGGGACTGGCTATGTGCATCAAGGATGAGCTCACTGGACGAGAACTTCCAGATATGTTGGAGGGCTTAATTCAACTCGCCATCACTGCCTCATTTCACGTCCCGACCCTTCTCCTTATTCTGTCACATGTCTGTTCCTGAAGCTCGCTCCTCATTTGCTCCTCAGGAGCAGCTCACCGGGTTCCATCCACCGCTCCGCCACTTTGATCAACTTTTCCCGTCTCACGGTACGAGCACGCCTCCAGTTTGGCCACAAACGGGTCGAACGTACTGCGTTCATCAATTCCAGTGCCGCGGGCAACTTTATTGACTCTTCTTATGCCAAAATCTGGGGGTAAAAATCGAGGCGTTATCCCAGCCCGTAAACATCACCTCCGTTGACAGTTGGCCCCTCTCTTCCAGCCCTATCACCTCTCGAACACAGCCAATCACCCTTACGTCCATGTGTGGATTATCGGGAGCTCAACGATATCACCATCAAAAACCGACACAGATTGCCGCTTACCAACTCTGCCCTGGACGCAACCTCTGGTGCCACCATTTTTACTAAGTTGGACCTCCAGAGCGCCTACAACTTGGTGCGCATTAGAGAGGGTGATGAATGGAAAACGGCCTTTATCACTCCCACAGGACACTATGAAAGCCTGGTCATCCCTTTTGGACTTTGTAACGCACCTGCTGCATTCCAACAATTCATCAATGAAGTTCTCAGAGACATGCTAGGCCACTGGGTGTTCGTCTACGTAGACGACATCCTCATTTACTCTCGGACTGTTGAACATATCCAACACGTCAGAGCGGTTCTCAAGAGATTTCTCGCCCATCAGCTGTACTGTAAGTTAGAGAAGTGTGCTTTCCACGAGCGCTCCACCACATTCCTGGGTTTTGTCATCTCGTCCCAGGGTGTGGCCATGGACCCGCAGAAACTGGAAGTTGTGCGCCCTACCCAAGACCCTCAAACAACTCCAATGGTTTCTCGGGTTTGTGAACTATTATCGTCGCTTTATCCGGCACTACAGCACAGTTGCAGCTCCTTTAACCACTCTGACTCGCCCATCCTCTCACCCCTTCAACCTCAACCCTACTGCCATTTTTGCTTTCCACGAGCTTTGCCGCCGGTTCACCTCTGCTTCTATCCTTCTCCACCCATTCGTTGTGAAGGTGGACACTTCGGATGTGGGCGCCGGAGCCGTTCTCTCCCAACGAGGTCCAGACCAGAAGCTGCACCCTTGCAGTTTCTTCTCCCAAAAATTTGACCCTACTCAGCAGCGATACGGGGTAGGGGACCGCGATCTGTTGGCCATAAAGTGGGCCTTGGAGGAATGGCGACACTGGCTCCAGGGCACCAGAGAGCCATTCATCGTCTGGACCAACCACCAGAATCTAAACACCATCCGAAAAATGAAACAGATTAACCCTAGACAGGCGCGGTGGGCGTTATTTTTCGAGAGTTACAACTTCCATCTGTCATACCGCACGGGGTCCAAGAACAACAAGGCCTACGCCCTCTCCTGACAGCATGAGGAAGACATCCCCCGGGTGGAGCCCGCGCCTGTCCTACCTTCCACCAAGATCATCGCACCACTCCGTTGGGATCTGGAGACGAGGGTGCGCCAGGTACAGGCTACGGAGACCGATCCAGCAGGTGTGCCACCTGGTCGACTCTATGTACCTGACACCATCAGGACTGAGGTCATCCAATGGGGACATTCCTCTCTCCTCGCTGGACATCCCGGAACACATCGCACACTTCAATTCATCCAGCGCGCCTTCTGGTGGCCCACCATGACGAAGGATGTTCACGAGTTCATCCAGGCATGCCCAGTGTGCGCCAGGGCCAAGGATCTAAATCAACCATCTCTAGGCAAGCTTCAACCACTTCCTGTTCCCCATCGGCCCTGGACGCACATTGCCGTCAACTTTATCACGGGCCTGCCGGTTTCCGAAGGAAAGAACACCATCCTTACCATCGTTGACCGGTTCTCCAAAGCTGTGCACCTGGTGGCCCTCCCCGGGCTCCCGTCAGCTAAGAAAACAGCCGAGCTGATATTTGAACATGTAGTCTGCCTGCATGAGTTCCCAAAGGACATTACTGGCACACTTTAAAGATTGTTTAAAGTAGTGCCTCTTTGTTCTTTGAAAGGCATGTGGAGAAACATGAGAACTCCTGTGTCCTGGGGTCAATGAGATGGTCAAAGTGTGACTTGGTGGTCCCCCTGCCCCCAACTCCGGGTGAATCTGTAAGAAATGTTTTTTACAGGATTGCCAATTTACGCTATGGTTTTGGGTTTAATTTGAGGCATCTGGCCTTAGCTTGGCTTCAGGCGCAGCAAACTTCCTGTCCCATGCCTGGTTAAGTTTCCTGCAGCTTAGTTTTACAAGCTCTCCTTTACGTTCACAAATGAGATGGAGAAGATTATCGGGATGGCACCCTGCTGTCTGGGGGAGAGGTTCTGGAATGTGATCGATTGCTTGCTTTCTTTAGGGGCCTGGTCATCCCTACAACATATCTGCATCTGATGCCTAGCCATAACCTGTGCATAATGCCATGTCGCTGTTGAAGTCTTCGCTCTATTATGACATCAAGTTTCTCATGTAGGATCCACCAGAAAACATTTTAACAGCCATTGTTGCATGCTCATGTTCTTGCTAATTCCCAACACTTCTTGTGTTCCACTTTTAGGTCCAACTTGTGTGCAGCCTTTTTGACAACAATATTTATTGATTAGATTTTGCACTTCCATGTAAACATATTTAATCTTTTTTTTATGTCAATCCATATTTGAACATTGACCATGTTAGAACATAAAAAAAATCATTTAGGTTGAGTGTTTGAAAGAAATCCAACTATGCTGCTGTATTAAATCATGTTCACATAATATCCAATGAACATTTCCTATTTGTGATAATTATAATTGTAAAATGATGCTAACTATGTCCTTGTCTAATATGTATTACATAGGTTCAGTGTATTTCTGCTGATATTTACTTTAGGCCTTGTGTTCCAACAAGGCATTACATCATATCTATCTAGCTGTTGCTCAAATTAGGGAGGCGTGATTAATTTCTAAAATATAAAAACCAGAGCTGCTTGTTTTATTTCTATTTTTGTAGACATTAGAGACATGGGCTAATGAACCTGATAAAGTTTAACCAGTCGGATCACTGTGAGCATTTCTCCTGTCCAGAGAGATCTTTATCTCTTGCAGTTTATATCTTACTGTATGTGTGTTCAGCTACTGTGGTTCTGCTAACAGTGTGTGGAAACATGCTCATCATCGTCTCTGTTTTTCACTTCAAGCAGCTTCACACACCGACTAACATGCTCGTGCTCTCTCTGGCTGTGTCAGATTTTTTGGTTGGCATTTTTCTAATGCCGCTCATTTTAATCTGGACTATTGAGTCATGCTGGATTTTTGGGAGAGATTTCTGCAGCATCTACTGGCTGATTGGTGGACTTGTCATAATATCAAGCTATACTATTGCTCAGATCGCTGCGGATCGGTATTTGACCCTCTCAAACCCCTTTCTCTACATGAACATTGTCTCTGTAAGAATCACTTCTGTTGTTATTGTTGTTAATTGGTGTGTAGTGCTGGGGTATAACATAGCAATCCTATATTTTAATGGAAACTTCAAAAGTTCTGTATTGTGTCCTGGAGAGTGTTTACTCTTTCTCAATGAGGTTTGGACTGTAATTGATCTTGTATTTTCTATTATATTTCCACTTTCTGTAATAGTCATATTGTATACTCAGGTTTTTGTGATTGCTAAGAAACATGCCACTGCTATCAGAGAGCTTAATAATCACACACGGCTGAAAACACAGAAAGTCACAACACACTCAATGAAATCTGAGAGAAAAGCAGCTAAAGCCCTCACTATTTTAGTGTCTGTGTTTCTGGTGTGTTTACTACCATATTTCATTTATACTTTATTAGGAAATGTTATTGAATTACAGTTAGAAACATTTTGGAAAGTTTTAATTATGTTTTATCTTAATTCCACCATTAATCCATTTATTTATGCTCTGTTTTACCCATGGTTTAGGAGGTGCATTAAATTAATCATAACATTGAAAATATTCAAAACAGATTCTGCTTTAATTAATCTTCTTTCATGATAGGTAGATAATTCTTCTTCTAACTGTGTGCCTAAATACTGGTGTGCCTGAATGTTTAATTCATTTTAAATCTTTATAGAAGTTCAAATTTAATTCCTGAATATAATGTACTCTGTTCATCAATAACATATGATACAATGAGGTAGAACCACTAAGGGGAATGTCAAGAATACTGCACATTAACATACAGTTGGCCAACAACTCACAGAGTTCAACCCAAAACAAACAAAAAATATTTATTTGTAATTTTATAGTGATTATTTTAACAGAAAATGTTAAAAAATATAATTTACCAGTGAAAATGGCTTGAACTGCAGAGCAAAAAAAAAAAATAGATATTTTATTACATATTTCTTTTTCAAGGTGAATATTATCCTGTACTGCTGAATATTGATCAATATTTCCAAATGCAGAGACACATCTCATAGTTGCATGGTGTTGCACACATATACAGGCGTAATAAGATATTTAAATAAGATCTTTAATAGATATTTTTCCTATGTATGTAAACGTATGGCCCTCCCCAATGTATGCAAAAAACAAGAAAACCAACTTTTTAAAAAAAGAAGTAGTTTTCCAAAACAGTTTGATATTTTTGTGCTTCTATGGTGAATACTTGCATGAGGAAATTTTTCAACACATTATCTGTTTGACGTGCTCATGAAGCATGTAATAATGTTTTAATAAAGTTTGATCTTTACTATCATCTTGAACTCCCAAACAATGAAACCATAAGAAGAATAATTGACTTTAGGAAGGAATGCAGGGTAAGGCAGCTGTGTAACTTTGGTGTGATACAGGACAAA
Organism: Clarias macrocephalus; assembly: GCA_011419295.1. Taxonomy (NCBI): domain Eukaryota; kingdom Metazoa; phylum Chordata; class Actinopteri; order Siluriformes; family Clariidae; genus Clarias; species Clarias macrocephalus. Next base: position 9,745 of record JAAGKR010010636.1, on the reverse strand, counting down.
GGCTGTGCAGAAGGGTCACAGCAGTAATGCATACTGATGCAAGTTTGGCTGCTCAAGCTTCAACTCGACTTGAGCAAGACCTACAGAATTATAGACCAACACATTTTAGCATTTTTCCTTGCTACCATATACCAGCATCTATTCAGAGAAAGCTCTTAATTAGCTTATTAGTTTATTCAGATATGCTGGAGGCAGGGAAATATTTAATAATATGCAGGGTAGGGGGGTCTCTGGGACCAGTTATGGGAACCACTGCTCTAGATAATGTAGCACAAACATAGCAAACAATCAAATAAATAAATCTCGAAAAAATAGCAGCCTGGTATAACAATTACAAGCATCTTATAAATGGCCACTTGAACAACAAATGGTGTCTAACTAAAATGGTAGAATTTCAGCATTTCATGGTTCTGTTATAGGGTGTTGGTATAGCATGCACGCACATGCACGCAACACCCCCATCATGCATACAACACACACCTTACCCTACATGGCTTAAGTTTTGTATGTTCTATTAGGACAGGGAAAATTACAATATCTGCATTGAGTTTAATCATACTCAAAACACTTCATCACTATTTTTACTCATGAGAAAATTCAGAGGATACCACACTTGATTAAGTGAGAATCCAACAAAACAGACGCAATATTATGTGCAATGTATGTCATCTCTGGCATACACTCGTACTGCCGCAGGTCAGAATCACAAAATAAAAACATATGAACAGATTAAAAACTGCCAAAAGAGATGAAAACTACTGTAGAATAAAAACAAAAAGCAAATATAATAATAATAAAATTATTATTATTATTATTATTATTATTATTATTATTATTATTATTATTATTAACAGATCTTTCATGATGAATGTGTGTAAGTGTCACGAAACCCTGTTATTTTTTTTGTTGTTGTTTTCCCCACGCTGTCATGTCTCTCTACACGCGGTCATGTTTTCCCACGCCTCCGCACCGAAATAAGATGCCCAAAATTGTTCTTTAAAATTCATAATAAAAAGTTTCTTATATAGTTTTTGTAATGTCTTAACAGGGACAAAACAATGAAAGACATGACAATGCCTCGGTTTAAATGGTCTTACAATTAATTTAACTTCCTGATAGTAGCCTATCTGATAGTGTTAACTATACGAATGCGTGGTTCGTGAGTATGCCAACATATCTTCGTTAAAATGTAAAAATGTGTCGACATTGAGCACCATGCTTCCGGCTTTTTATAATAATCATGTTATCATGTAATCATGTTTTTTGTTGTTTTTGTTCACCATTGAATAATTATTTCATCCATTATTTCACCATGGCTGGAAATAATAGCTGGAATGTGATTGTGAATTTATGACTGAATTATGTGCAGCTCGTACTTTCACTTTACAAAAGGCAGCGTTTTAATCAAAAGGCTGATAAACACGTGCAGTTTGGAGTTGATACTGTTACGTGGCGCTGTATGGAGAGCCGCACCATGAGATGTTTTTAATGATAGGAGAACTTACGCAGGGCTTTAGAGAGGGCAACGAAATAGGAGTATGTTAGAGTGCTTGTGATACGCACGGGAAGATCTTTCCATTTGGAGATGGCGTGGGATTATTAATGAAGAACTTAAATGGAAACAAATGCAACCTGCGTCGTTACAGATACTTTTTTACAAATTTACTGAATATGTTTAGATTTTGTAAAATAACGACAACCATTTCCTTCCTAGACATTTCTAGGACATTTCTTCATGAACTGAAGCTCAGCACGTCTTCTTTCCTAATTTTAATCTGTGATATTTAAGTGAAATATATTTTGCATATATGCCTACATATTCCTTTTTATTTATGTACAGGTGTATTATGGTTGATTTGCATTATTGCGAGACGAGATAACTGATGGGAGATGATTCATTCTCTATTCCGGTGAAGTGAAGACCTGTTGTTCAGTTGTTCCCTTTACCATTACAGTTCCTTTTAAGCGATCAGTTTCACTCCCTGCGGTTTGGAATCATACTTAACATAACTGAAAACCTGTGAAGTAGAATGTGCAGGACACTTCAGGCCGATTGGAATGCTCCTTGAGTATCATGAACTATGTATGTGTGCACGTCTCTTAGGTGAATCTGCATGGAGAGTTTGTGTGTGTTTCTGCACGTTGCATAGGCATGTGTGCACTGAGAGTTTGTGTGTGTTTCTACGTGTCTCATATGTGTGTGCGCATGGAGAGTTACAGTAATAATAATAATAATAATAAATTCACAGCACTACTACTACTACTACTACTACTACTACTACTAATAATAATAATAATAATAATAATAATAATAATAATAAATGGAGAAAGCAGAGGACTGTGGGAGGAAACCAACCAAGCATGGGGAGAACATGCAAACTCCATGCCTACAGAGACAGTAATCGAGCCTGGCCGGTAATCAAACGCAGACCCTGAAGGTGCAAGGCGACAGTGCTAACCATTACACCTCAGTGCCACCTCAGGAACTTTTTATTAGACAGAAATATTTAAGAAAAAATTCAAGAAGTTCAAGTTCAAGAAGTTACTCAAGTAATTTTGTTTTGGAAAATGGAATGCCGCAATACATAATAGTAAGTCCATTATTATTTTCAATCATGATAAGTGATATGCTAATAGCGGTAAAGAATGAGATAGGATGTTTTCTGTTTGCAGATGGGGCGACCTTAAAGAGAGGTAGGAATCTAAACTTTATTGTGAAAAAAAGTGCAATTCTCAGTTAAGAAAACAAAAACAATGTTTTTTTTACAAGGAAAAGGACTCGTAATTGTCATGACCCACCAATTGTCATAACCCACAGCCCTGCCATAATCCCTTACACACTGCGGTTCCATGATCCATCCCGCTGCTTGCTTTCCACTGCTTCATTCTCTACTCTGCACACCTGTGCTCAATCAAAAATCACCTCTTCTCCTTATGTAACTCACACTCAGACTACACCTTCTCACCAGATTATCATGTACTCATTATGTCCAATATTCCAGCATTCTTTCTGATCTTAACTTTTCATTTTCGACCTCGCCTCATTTCAATAACCATGTGTTTACCTCATCTTTCTCCATCTC
>JAAGKR010010635.1:559-22060 GCA_011419295.1 Clarias macrocephalus | reverse complement strand
TTTTTTTTTTTTTTTTTGGCCAGGCAGTGCATCATCAATGCTCTATTTCTTTAGTGGTCAGTGAGCAATAGCAGGAGGGACAGATTGGTGGAAGACAGAAGATTGGGAGATGATTTATGGGTGTGATAAAGCGCTCCAGCTGGACCTGCAGGCAGCAGTATAATGCTCGCAGTGCTGTCACAGCTAGAGCACAATGATCCCACTCCCTCAATTACATTACAGCCGAGAGATGGCCTAGCCCTTAAATGAGAAAAGCCATCTAAGTGAAGGAAGGGCGCTGACCTTTAACTCACTTTCTACATCCTCCACAATACACACACATGAACAAACAGCACATGCTTTTGTTCTGTATATTATCTACTTATACAGTTTATATAATGACGCACAAGACCACAGGTAAAAAATAAATAAATAAAAACATTTCAAGCATACAGCTGAAATAAACAGCAGTTTGTTTTCACTTCTAAATGGTGTGTGATGTGTGTGTAAATACTTTCGGACGTTCATGTAAAAGTAAGCCGAGTGAGTGTTTAAATGGGTATAGGGTAACTCCAACTCATTACAAAATTAAGATGATTATGAAATATGAATAAACATAGCACAAGTAAGAGTATGCATGTAGTTTACAGGATTCAGTCATTATTATTAGTATTCAGTCAAAATTAAGATGATTATGAAATATGAATAAACATAGCACAAGTGAGAGAGTATGCAGTATTCAGTCTGTAAACTACATGCATACTCTCACTATGCTGTGTTTATTCATATTTCATAATCATCATAATTTGAATTATTAAATCCAAGCTTGAAGGTGTTTGAACATCTGGACAGGGATAACAGATAAACAGGGGTCTTCAGGGCCAAATGTGGAAGAATTGCTCATTTAAAATGTTTGAACTGCTAAATAAAGGGGACATAATCTACTTTGGCAATTGTTCCAATTTCTGCCAAGAGAAGCCACACAGAATCCATCAGCTCTCCACAGTCTGCACCTCCGTATATAAACCCCACTCCAATCGCCCTCCTTCAAAAACATGCACGTGTGTGGTGCACGGATATCATCATGTGGTAACATCATGATGCAGAGGGGCATAGTGTGGGTGCAGCCTTTTGTTTTACAGATTGCACTTACACACATCATTCCAGATTTTACGAACGGAGTTATCTCTACGTTGATCAAATGTGTGCAATTAGTTTTGTGGGTATCTGCTCAGCTGGATTAAAAGATCTGCACCCACAACACACACAACGTGGCTATTACACACAACTAAATGCCAGCATACAGCAAAGCATGGTGGCTTCATCTAGCAAACTATGCTGTGTTTTTAATGTTAGAGTTGAAGAGTGTGGGAAATTTCACTTGTCAAGCTGGAGCGAAAGCAGCTCACTATCAGGTTTCAAACCCTTCAAGTCTCTGAAAGATTTATTACCTGCTTTTGAAGTTTAAAGTATTATGGATGATGGTTAAGCCAAAACTTTAGGTTTGAATGTCAGTTTTTTTTTCTGCCACTGATTTCATAAGATTTCTCACAAAATCTCTCTGTCTCTCTCATACTCGGGATATGCTTCCTGTTCGTTATTACTCTACCTTTATAAAAGTGCTGTCAATGTATGCGCAATATAATTGACAGGCAGACAGTACAGACATATGGTGCTGAAATCGTGTTGAAATTTCAACACATACACTACCAGTCAGAAATCTGGGCACACCTTCTAACTGCATGCTCTTTCCTGATTTTTATTTGTTGATGATGCGATGTTGAGATGCGCCTGAAATGTAACTTCATGTCTTAAAATAACAACTGACTGTTGTTTTTGTTGTCACATAATTACCTAATGCCATGTGTGTTATTTTGCAGATAGAGCAAACAGAATTACTGTACATCATGCTTAACACTGATGCTTTTTATCAGTTCTGGAGACAGTGCCCACATACCATGAGCATTTACTGATCAAATGTTACAGGACATTTTATTAAAGAATTAGATGGCATCAATAAGATGAAATAAAAATACAGAAATTAAAAAAATTAAAAAAAACTAAGATTAAATGCAATTTGCCTTCTGACACAAACAGTCCATGAGGGCGGGAATTTCAGTACTGCATCTTTATTAGTCAGTTGCTGTTGGGTGCAAGTTACAGGACTGCATCCTAATTTGTCAGCTGTTTAAATCTCTACTAGACTCTGAGTTTAGGGGTTTTCTGGATAAAAAGCATTATAAATGGTTATAATGGAATTATTATTTATGCTGTTATTATTATTATTACTTTCTCTCTTTCTCTCAATCCCCAAACCCTGTATTAAACTTGATAAAATTAAGATTTTGCAAAATTGACATTAGATTGTCGTTAAACAAAATTATCTCCCTCATTGCTACAACCTTTTTAACCTTTTTCTACATGAGGGCTGTTGTTGAAGTACAGTTACTAAAGAACAGTCAGTACACTTGAAAACAAAAGAATTAAATTATATTTTTTTTTATGTGCAAACACATGATTACACATTATTATAGCAAGCAGTAAATGCCTGCACGGATGTTGACTATATACTGAAAGTGACGTGCGCGCACTGAGACTGAGATTATTAGCCAGAATTCCACAGTGCGAGAGACAGAGAAGAACCATTGGCTCAGGTGTGATCACGTGACCCTCGGCAGACAAAGCGCATGCGTACTACTCGTATCTCAAGACCTAACTCATTTACATACATAAAATTATATACATTAAATGTACTGACTTATTTTTTAGCGTCATTTAAAATTTTTTGTTCTAAATCTAAATCCATACTTTATACCTTTTACTTTGAATAAAGTTAAGCAAAGTTAAGCACTCCTCACAATCTGCACATCTTAGAAACTAATTTCAAGCATTTAAAACTTCAGATCATAAAGTCTTGACAAGCACTGCCCATTTCACACAGCACCTCTCGTGCGTCTTCACTTGAAAAAAAAACAAACATGTTGTGACAATTACAAGCACCTCTGTAGTCGGTGTAATGAGGTCCGAGAACTGGTAAAAGGAAGAATCTTATTTATACTGAATGAACACTGCTAATCCCTGAAAATAAATTCCGCACATAAAGACATCCACAGCACTTGACAGAGCGCCCGTATTATATGACTGTCTTGGCTACACTACTGTGAGCAGCTGAGTAACATCAAAGACAGAAATACTAGTCCAGGTGCAGTGAAGGCTCAGCCCCTTGTTTTTTTGGCTGTGCTCACAACGCACGCGAAATGTAAAACATGCTACAATCCAACCGAATATTCCACTTGGTACAACAGATGTCACAGATGCCTCAGTAGGCACAGACACACTAAAGAAAGGGGCTGCCTGGATTTCATTCGCTGAATCAGAAAATGGAGGCGTTTCCATTTTCCGAGTAGATTGTAAATTACATTAGTAAATCATACTTAACTGACCTGTTTAGTGATAATTCAGACATGATAATATAAACACTGTAGACAACACAGAATTTTGTTACAGCTCAAACCACAATGTGCGTGTTGATACAAATAACATAGTGAAGTACTAGTCTGCCAGTGGTGTTTATTAGAGATGAGGAAAAATCTATTCAGTTGCGTTTCGTGATTCTTTTGTGTGATGTGTCCATGTATTGCCACACTGACTCCAAAATCAAGTATTTTATTTTTTTAAATACATTTTTGATTTGTGCTTGCTTGTGAATGTTGCTGTTTTTCTATATTCCTACAGATAGTGTGCACTGACCTATTCACACATAGACAGGCAAGCACAGCATCCTGTGTGGTGGGAGTGAATTATTTGCTTTACAATTTGATTTTACAAGTTTGTTTAGAATTGTAATGTTGCTGCTGTTGGTCTTTGGGCTGCTCCCGTCAATCTCTTGCCATAGTGGACCATTCGATCCGCACAACAACTTGCCACGGGTTTTACGCCAGATGCCCTTCCTGACATAATTCGAGCTTGGAACCGGCACTGCATCCAGTGGCTGGAGTTTGAGCACTGGCTGTGAGCCACCTGTACTGGCTGTGAGCCACCAGTACCCCATATTTGTTTAGAATTGTAATTTAATAGGAATTGTATTACCCCCACATGTACTGTATGTATGCATGGGCATGCTCCTAAAGAGATGATGCATGGTGTCCCGGGGTATCTCCTCCCAGATCTGGACCAGGGCATCACTGAGCTCCTGGACAGTCTGAGGTGCAACATTCTGGCATCAGATGGACCGAAACATAATGTCCAGAGGTTTTCTGGTGGATTTACTGTAGGTCAGGTAAATGTGGGAGCAAGTCAATGGCATCAATACCTTCATCCTCCAGGAACTGCCTGCATACTCTGAGTATGAGGCCGGCCATTGTCGTGCACCAAGAGGAACCCCAGACCCAATGCAACAGCGTAAGGTCTGACAATGGCCCCCAAAATTTCCATCCCTATGCCTAATGTCAGTCACGGTGCCGTTGTCTAACCTGTAGAGGTCTGTGCTTTCCTCCATCTTGTTAAACATTGATACAGGCAGAATAACATTCTCCACGGCTTCTCCAGACCCTTTCACATCTGTCACATGCTCAGGGTGAACCTGACAGGCCACCAGTGGCGAACCTGCCAATTCTGGTGTTCTCTGCCAAACGGCAATAGAGTTCCACGATGCCAGGCAGTGAGCACAGGGCCTGCTAGAGGACGTCAGGTCCTCAGGTCTCTCTGATGGTTTGGTCACACCAATGGCCTGCTAAAGGTCATTTTGTAGGGCTCTTGCAGCGCTCATCCTGTTCCTCCTTGCACAAATAGATAGTAGATATTGGTCCTGCTGATGGGTTAAGGACTTCTACAGCCTTGTCCAGCTCTCCTAGAATCTCCTCCATGCTCTTGAGACTGGGCGAGGAGACATTGCAAACCTTCTGGCAATAGCAGGCATTGATGTGCCATTCTGAATTAGGTGGACTGCCTGTGCAACCGCTGTAGGGTCCAGGTATCTTGTGTTACCGGTAGTGACACTGACCGTAGCCAAATGCAAAACGAGAGTAAGGCAGCCAGAAAAGATGAGGAGGGAAAAATGTCAGTGACCTCTACCTGGAAAACCATTATCTAATTGTTGCGCCTTTAGTGCATCTGGTGTTAATTTGATTAACCTCAGTGCAGCTGAAACTGATTAATAACACACTTAACTAACCAACTGATCAGATCAGCATCCCAGAGGTTGTGATCCTTTAAGTGCTGCTTAAATTTTTTTGAGCAGTACGGTTTAAAAGATAAATCGAAATAGTTGGGCTCATCAACAAGTCATGCACAAGTGTCACAAAATAGTAACGACCTTCTGTACATCTGTAAGACAGAGATGTGATCAGTACGCATTAGGTTTGCCTGTGGATAATTTGATCAATTGATCACACAACCAGAGGTGAGTGCGAGAGGCTGAGATTGAATTCGCCTGTTTTTGTTTTTGTTTTGTTTTTGTGTGTGCGCGCATGCTTGTGTTCTACACTCACCAGTACTCTGCCTGTGAGAGTCTGTGCTGAGATCATGACCCCGGCCCAGTCTTTCACCGAGGTCATCCAGCCCACCTCACTCGCTGGAGCATCGTCCTTCTCATCCTGGCTCTTCAGTGGCCCATCTGCCTGCCCGTTATTCACTTTCTGGGCCTCCTGCAACACACACACACACACACACACACACACACACACACACACACACACACACACACACACACACACACACACCAACAAATATGATTATCACAAAGAATACAAGATATTTTACAATTCACACTTCTGCAGGTCTTTTACATACACGGCCCAGTGCAGTAAATAATGTTTAACTTCAGGAGAGGGTTTATATGGAGAGAAATCTTCCCTGCCTTCTTTCATTACTACATTACGTTTATATAACAGGAAAGCAGGGATGTAACCATTAGTCAGCATAATCTTTAACATGAACAATGTGAATTTTTATAGCTGATGTGTTACGTAGCCGACAGCAAGTATATTTCACAAAGAGCTACACGTTAGTATTTACACTGGAGTAGAATGTAATTCACTGAATATGCACTGTGTGATAGCAGCGCTGCGTCTGTTGCCGTTTCAGTGCTGTGTACAGACTGGTCTCAGGCACTGACAACACCAACGAAAAAGACTGGTCTGTTTCCTTTTTCTACTGAACGTGTGAAAGATAATGACTGATTTCACTTCCAGCACAGAGATTGTGCACTTGCAACATAAAAGGCCTTTTGGTCCAAATAGAGGTTTTGGTGCTCTCTCTCTCTCTCCTCTCTGGAGTCAATAATCAAAATGAGAAACGGTTATTAGCGGTCATAGTGGCTGGACACTTTATCCTTTGGCTCCATTTTCATTTCTGACCACAGAATGAGTAAAAACACTGCACAGGATGGCAGTGCGGATGCTGATGTCTAGTACAAAGCGGTTGCAAACTGTACTGTACATCACACAGGTAACGAAAACTTCCTGAAAGATTGAGAAGTCAAAAGTTTGGGCACATATATGGATTTATTTTACAACATTGTAGAACAATACTGGAGCTTTCAAAGTGATAAAAACACATATGGAATTATATTTTAATTAAGTAACTACAACAGCAGTTATTTTAAGACATGAAGGTCAGCTGTTCTGGAATAGTTCTTGCAAAAAACAGTATTGCCAAGTGCAACCAATCAAGCACTGTGAATGAAACTGGCTCTCTGGATGATCATCATCCCAGGAAAACAAGGACAAAACCCAGTCACCAGTTACCCAAAAAAACAAGCCTCAAAAATCAGCAAAGAACTGGCAGAAACCAATGGGAAAGTACACCAATCTACTGTCTGGAGAAGTCTGGCCTTCATGGAAAAACTGCAACCCAAAAACCAGACCTCCAACGAGGCAACAAGGCTCAGCATACCAACTATACACAATAAAACTATCACAGAATAGCATCAGAGAGGCATCTGATTGGTCTCAAATATATTCTGCAGAAGGACCACGGCCCCAACAATTCAACCAATGTCACAAAAAATTTTCTTTAGCATAGAGAACTTCTACCAGAGTTCGCAACTACTGCAACTGTGCTTGATTGGCCAGCCGACTAGCCTGGCCTGAACCTACGGACGATTGTCAAGAGGAAGATGAGAAACTCCCACCCAATGAACCACCCTCTGCTTACAATGATAATGACAAGCTGAAGGCTCCTATCAAAACTACGTGGTCATCATAGTGCCTCAGCAGTGCTACAGGCTGATCGCCTCCTTGCCTTGCCGCAGCGCTGCAGTAATTCATGCCAACGGAGCCAGATCAAGCATTGAGTGCATAAATTTAAATAATTTGCAGGAGTTGGACATTTAATTCTTGCAAATCCTTTTTTGATGTTGAAATATTCTAATATTTTGACATACTGGATTTTTTTTTTTTATGGGCTATAAGCTGTGATCATCCAAATTAAAACAAAAAAAGTCTTGGAATATTTAAATTTATATCTGATAAAGCTAGAATATTGGCTTAACTTTCTAAATTGAATTACAAAGAAAAAATGTTCCACGATATTGTAATTTATTGAGACGCACTGTTTTGTGTGTATAGCATACAATGAAATAGTAACTACACAAACAAAAGAAGGATGTATTTTACAAACAACTATCTAACTCCATGACTCACATGTAAGTTTCTGTAGACGTCATATATGGCTCCAGTGAGGAGAGGCAGTGCGTCTGTCTGAACCGTGCACTGCTATGATTCACAACCTCAGAAAGTCATCGCAGCATATCAGGCTTACATCAGCAGGGTACACAATAACTCCCAGCCAGGTAGGTGGATGGAAGCACAGCAATTACATATGTTGCACTAAGACCTACTGTACAAACTTAACTTTTCAGTATGGGCTTTAACTGACATGTATCAGCTAAACAGGAGTGTGTTATTCTGGTGAGTTGTAAATGATAAATTTGCCGAAACAAATCCAAAAGATCTTCACGTCACTGAAATGAAACTAAACCCTCTGCTTACTTCTACAGTCAAGTCATGTGAAATCCCAGATTTATGATGGTGCGGGTTTTTAGGACAATTTTCTGAAGATGTGTAAACATAAGATCAGATATTTAGTTTGTTTCTAATCCAGGTCGCTGAGGTTAACACCAAGGCTGATATCGATAGCGCTGTATCAGTACTGTACATCCCTGATATCCTACTTTTAAAGGTTATTTAAAGTGTAAAAACATTACAACTCACCCAGCCACAATTACTGTGATTCCACAATTCTGCCCGCATGGCCAAGCATAAATTAGGGATCAGGTTCAACTACCACCGAGTGCAGGTGTGTAACAAAAACTTGTGGGAGCGGCCGTTTTTGTTGGCGTGGAGGGAAAGTTATTAAGCTGATGGGACAAATGAGCATGCTTGCTTGTTATCACGGAAGCATAATGAATGTGTTGGATTACTTGGTCAGTTTGCCACATTTGTTTAACTATATACTGTTTGCCAAAGTTTAAATAACTAATTTGCTTCTATACTGAAAAAACAGAAAGGAATAAGAGCCGGATTTAAACACACATCACAACCACCATAACCGACAGGCTGTGACTCCATGTGTCTAATCCACATAACCAGCAACCAAAGAGCTGGCTTAAAGATTATTCATTTGTAAATGGGTTTTTAATAGAATATTAAAAACATTTAGCGTTCAGTTTCAAATTTCTGCCAGACTGGGCTGTTGTACAGCACCTCTTGATTGTTCAATACAGATTTTTTTGTTGTTGAATTCGTTCTCTCAGAAATGCTCTTTCAAGCAACCTGCAGAAAAATGTTTTATCCTGTGAGCCAAGTTGCACTCCACCGAGTGCAGTAATCTCACAGAAGTTCGATAGAACTCAAAACCATTTAATGCACGCTGTGCCAAACCACACAATGCAGTCTTAACGTTGAAACGCTAACGGTGTACTAGCGGTGATGCTCTTTAGAATGAGAGAATTGACTATGGATGCAGTCCAAGTATTTGTGTTTGGCAAATGCTCAGTGAGCATTAAGAAACTAATACAACTTTATAATACACATCAGTGTGACCGAGTACCTGAGGCAAGAGCAAAAGCTATCAACAAGAGCTTGTCTTTTAGCAACTGTCCAAAAGCAATCCTTTTTGCTTTGACGTCCCACTCCCGTGAAAAACACACTGATCAACTGTAATATTAAAACCACCTAGTTTTTAGGTTCCCTTGTGCTGCTGGGGCAGCTCTGCCCCTTGAGGCATGGCTGTAGATCAGACTTGTTTGTCCTGAGCATCCTGTGGCCAGTCAATCAGAATGAGATCTTTTCCTGCAATGCCCCGTACACAGCAGGCTGTTATGTTCTGGTGCCTTGCTGTCACGGCCAATTTTTTCATCCAATTATGCTACATTGGCTGTTTGGTGGGATCGGACAGGACGGGCTTGGTGGGTGTAGACTGGTCTTGGGTGACATGACCCTGGCACTAGTTTACTGGTATATAATTGACAATGTTATTCAGCTCACCTGGTAGTGGCGTTATGGCTGATCAGTGTACACAAACCTTGTTCACTGTAAATAAATAATAAGAATCAATGGTTGGTTAATAACTGTCAATTAATGCAATACACTTCAGATGTCTACCTCTTTTTTGGGGGGGGATTTTTTCCCCCCGATTTTCTCCCTAATTTAGTCGTGTCCTATTCCTTCCTGTCACTAGGGGGCTCCCACATTAAGGCTACTACTACCACTCAGCCGGGAGGGCCGAAGACTATCACGTGTTTCCTCCGACCGCATCTTTTCGAACTGCTTGCCACCGTTGGGGGCGGCGTAACACACTCGGAGGACAGCGCTATCCGCTGTCTGGCTGTAGAGGCTGTAGAGCCTTGATTAATGTGGAAGCACTAAGTACCTCTCATCCCTCCCCTCTGAGAGAGCTCGGCCAATCAGCTCTCTCTAGAGCTCCGGCTGCGAGAGGTTACAGCACCACCCGGGATTCGAACTAGCGATCTCCGGATGATGGGGCGAGCGCTTTTACCACTGCGCCACTCGGATGCCCAGGTGTCTACCTCTTTAACTGACATTCATCAGTGTAATTGTACAAAATCAAACACGGGTGCTTAAAGGAACTGAACTGAGCGGTACGTTCCTCACATCAAATATCGCCACAGATATGGGCCATCTTTTTCTTTAATCTACTTTTTGCCCTTAATCTCAGAGAATGCTACAGTATATAAATTCTAACAAATCTTGGAATTGAGTTTGTGTATTTGGAAAAACTTCCTCAACCACCTGCTGACAGAGAACCACAGGATTTCAGCTACATAGCATTTCTATCTCTTTTTCTCAGTAGGTACAAATAACTTCTGGGTAAAAATGTGCATTTGGTTCTGATTCCACAATTATTTCAGCTAGAAGAAATACGGCCCACGCTGTTATGTTTAAACAAAATTCTACATTTCCTGCAGGAAAGATGAATGAGGAAGTTTTTCATTAACAAACTCAGAAGGCGAGGCACAAGAGCTCTATATAAAAACCTGAGCCAACAAAAAGCATTAGTGTAAGACGGCTGTGGCAACACGATCCACGCAGTGACACCAGAGTCACAGTTACCGCCTGCAATCTCCAGCATTCGAACTTCGCTCGGACTTCACACTGGTACGCGTGTTCCTTGCCTACTGCATGTGGCAGCAGTGTTGCATTTCTGAAGTGCATGTGAGTCAGGTTACAGAGCCACTCCTTCCCTGTTTTTCGTAGCTCATAGAACGTAATAATTACTAGTAAAGAGATGGTGCTGCTTTTCAGCTGCAGATTCCGTCTAAAAGATGTCTTATTAGTGATGAGTGATCCGTCACGTTCAGCAATGACTTACAGAAATACAAAATTACAGCAGGTCAGGTGCATCACGGCATGGAAAGAATTAATTACAGACTATGTGGCTGCTCCAGATGCTACATTTGAGCGATTCTAACTAGCCTCTGCAAATATCCAAACACAAACCATGACCCAGCAAATGGGCTGGCGCTCGATATGCTGCATGGGGATTTTCTGCTGAAATTGGATTATATTCCATAACAACATGCCAAGGAGGCAGCTGGTGTACTGCTAATTAGTTATGTCACAAAAACAGTGTAGATAAACCTAATGCTAAAAATCTGTTCGCTGGTTAGTGTTTCTTTATGATGTACAATAACCAGACCCTTCATTAACTGCATTTTGCTAGCAAAAAAAAGATGAGAAAGATTAAAATACCCCCGTTTCGTCAAAATGACTCGTACGTGTTGTTCACGACATGAGCGCAAACTGAGCAATATTGATTTAGAGGAGACGTCCCTCCTCAGTCATCCCTCGGCATTTTATCATGTAACATAAGTACCAAGTGGGGCTGGGTGAGGTCTAAATATACAGACCAGGGGAAAAAAGATTTCCACACTTGAAAAAGCTGCACAAGAATATAAGCATTAAAAAAAAATTACCATCAGCTCAACAATAATTGACACTCTTGGTCAGTAGAGTATGAAAAATGTCTGAAAAATATTTCTTTAACAAGTTAATTCAGATCTCAGAGCTTCCCTAAAGTGTGTGTGTGTGTGTGTGTGTGTGTGTGTGTGTGTGTGTGTGTGTGTGTGTGTGTGTGTGTGTGTGTGTGTGTGTGTGTGTTGTGTGTTCATGCCCAGCAGAAAAACCCTTGAACCAGATAATGCATTTTTCATGTCTTAAACTCCCTCTGTCACTCCTCCTCCAAACATGCTGCTTCAGTGTCTATGTAAATGAGCTCCTGATGAGCCACGCCTTTAAAAGAAAACAGAAGAGCTGAGCAACAGGCCGGGGGAGGGTATATTCTCACACAAGGTCATGTTAGGTGGGAAAATCTGAATTTGTTTAAGATCCAGCCAATACAAAAATGAAAAAAAAAAAAAAAGACAAGAAAAAGCAAGAACTCATATCTGCCAAAATCATGTAAAAATATGATTTTTTTTTTGCCATTATAGGTCTTCTTTAGTACAGATCTTTATAATTCAAGTAAATTTATTTAGAGAAAATACAATTTGAAAAGATTATTTAAGTTCAGCATGTGTTATATAAAATCTAGCACAATTTATACTCACTAACAAGCTTTCAGACAAAATCAAGGTCCTATTTGTGTGTTTAAAACGAAACTGATTATATTAGACTAGACTTGACTTTATTGTCATTGTGCAGAGCGCATGTACAAAGCCAATGAAATGCAGTTATAGGAGTTTTACACTAAAAAAGCATGCAGCCTTTTCCTGCCTCTTCAGCTCACAGTTTCTTTTAAATGCCTCTGACTGACTGCTAAATATTCATAAAGCAGACTCTAATATTCATGATCTTCCTCATAGCCTTCTCAATGAAGGGAGAAGCAGTTTGCATTAGCTCCTAGTTAACTCGGCTAACTTCACAGTCAGGCTTTATAAATATCAATATACCTTCAACATAGACTTGTAGGTAAACTAATAAAACTGTTTTATTTTCAACATGTTGCTGAATAAAATATTAGGAAACATAAATGCTTCAGTTGTTTACGTTCTTATTTGCATCTTCTTCCGTCACTGGTAGGTTCGAATGATGTGCTGTGATTGTAGTAGGGTTGGGTATCTCTGGTATGAGGCGATACAAAGAAATGTTTGATTGTTTGTTTTATTTGAAAAGTAAACTAAGTGTGGACCTTCCACAAACTGTTTGTTTTTTTTTTCCAGCAGGAAGACCATCTCACCAGTGAGCAGCAGAAAGCAGTTTCTATATCGTGGACAATAAAACAAGGAGGAGGTTTTTTGAAGCCTTCGTTCTCTGTAACACTCTAATGCTGGATGTCATAAGACTAGGGGGTCAGTTATCATCTCTGAACGAGTGGAGCTGTTAGTCTTGAGGTTAACAGCCGGAGATTAATCCGGACCTGAGGTGGGAGCGTGGTGGGGCACTTGAGGACACCTCTAGGACCATGCAACATTGCAGCTTATGTAAGTTATACACATTTTGCAAATTGCATCTGACATGTCAAGCTTCCTTGGATGTCTCTCTTGTAAAATTGGTAGTTTTATTTGTAATGAAAATATATATGCTCATCCTCCACCCCGTTTGTTGTGCTCAACCGCTGTGCACATACAATAACGTACATTAGTACATTCATACATTTGCACACTAATGTAAAGTAGGTCTAATTTAGGAGGAATAAAATGATCGAAATACACTGCCTGGCCAAAAAAAGTCAGCATTTCAGAAGGGTCAAATTTTTGGGCGGCATCGAGCAAAGAAAACAACTAAGGAGATTTGAAATTACTAAAACCATATCTATGTTTAATATTAAAACTAAGAGCTTTTCCATACGCACACAGTGTGATGAGAACACACAGGATTTGATCTAAACAGCTGTGTGGGCATAAGAAAACCACTTGTTAGTGAGACTAATCAGAAAAAAAGGCTTCAATCTGCTTGTGGGCATAGAAATTTGACTTTGGAGCGACATTAAAACACTATGTGGTGTGATGTGAGGCCAGATTTACCCCCAAATGCGAGTGATGGGCGTGTCAGAGAGAGAGAAGAGAGGAACATGAAGTGATGCACCCATGATGCATATTGCCCACTGTACAAGCCTCTGGAGACAGTATTATGTTATAGGGTTGCTTCAGGTCTAGGCTCAGCAATGTTATATGACAATAAAATGAAGTCAGCTATTGACCTGAATGTACTGAATGACCAGGTGATCACATCAGTGGAGTTTTTCCTTCTTTGATGGCACAGGCATGTTCCAGGATTTAAATTGTGACCGAGTGGTTCTGGAGCATGAAGAATCATTTTCACATTTACTGGTCGCCACATTGTGTGCTGTAATCAAAGCTTAAGGTGACTGAATAAAACCTCAAAGTGCAACATTTTTTTGGCCAGTTAGTACATCAGATTATCAGGTGGGTCACATTTTTTAAATAAATGCATAAAACATATAATAATCAATTAGATCAGATTTTATCAGTGCAAACATATAATATCCAATAACACTGCATCCAATCACAGCTGTTCTACCAATGCACTGTCCGTCCTCAAGCAACGTTCGAACTGACAAAGCGTATAAAACATATTGTAGGCAGCACTGAAATTATTGACATCCTTTGTAAAGATGAGTAAAAGTGATTATGAAAATGATTTAATTATTAAGGAGCTCAATCTCATAATTAAAATAAATAAATAATTCCAAGAAAGCACATCGCCTTAGCAAAAACTAAAATGCTGAAGAGCATGTCCATTTAAAGAAAACAAACAATGCTGGAAACACTAGAGGAACTCCCAGTGAGGCACTTCTGAGCATCTCATTTAATCTGCTTCACACCAGTCATTGTGCTGCTCAGTCAATAGGCATTCATCATGTTTACAAATGATTACAGGGCTGCTGCATGAGAACCGCTCCAATCACAATTCCTGACAAGGAAAGTTACAACTGCAGAAAGTGTCAGAGTATAGATGGATGTGGATTGTCTGCCTTGTGGATAAATCCATGAATTATTTATTGTCCTCTCGCTTTGATGGCTGGACGGTCCAAAGCAATTCGAACAAGAAACAATTTCTGCTTTCCCTGAACAGCTTGCAGAGAAGGGCTCAGGAGCAGCATGCCATGGGATACTCCATCTGCTATTTTTACGCCTGTGATGTCAAAGCCTTTAACCACACTTTGGCCCTTTTCACTATCCAAACAGACAAATGGCCCAGGAGACTCTCTCTCTCTCTCTCTCTGGTGTATCTTCATTAATGAATGGAAAGATTCGAGTCTGACCTTGTTTTTTTGACCTTTTTCATTGTTCATCTTACTAATAAGCTTCTGCCATTTAACCTTCATGTGACTTGTTTTATTATTATTTTTATTTTATTTATTCACACATGACTTGCAAATAGGTGAAGTGGATTGCTTAATTATATTCAAAACATTCTTAAAATTGTTTTAAACCCATTCCCTGTTCTCTCCCTGTACTGCGTGACAACAATACCAGGGGGCATAGTGTTCCTCCTAGGCATGTTAGGCCTGCCACATTTTCCGAGCCACTACACATTGCGGCATCACAAGAACTACTCCGGGTGCAACCAAGAGCACTTTGTGAAGGAGTGTTTCGTGTTCTTCTCTGTTCAGGTACGAATCACTGTCAACCCTCATGAGATCTGCAACCAAGGGCAGCACACGCCACAGCCAGGATTTGACACAAATGGTGACACTCATCTCTACACAGCACCATATTCATGCAAAAGCACATGTATTGGGATGAAACACAAACACACAATCTTACAAAAACAACTGCTGTAAGGAATATATTCAGGAGCTCCACTAATAACGAACGGCAAAGAACAGGTCAAATAACCCAAACTGCTTGAACACAACACGACTTCAGCACAGCTGTTCCAACCACTTACATTTGCCTCGCTGGGGGTACAACTGCAACTCATGCCAAACTCTATTTTTAACTTCCCCCAGGAAGCCAAGAAATATGTCTAACAAGATCTACACAATCCTAACTTTTTCAACAATTGCTACAGACACTGAAAATCTGAGAAAAGAAAAAACATTACAGATCTCTTAGAGTTTTCAGTACGTCTACTCAAACAGCCAGCCAATCTAAATCTCAGACATTTTACATGTGTAATGAACACACTACAAAACCTTTTTTCCCCACTGCGTATAAAGTGCATATTTAAGATTGTGTCAAACTAAACCCCCTCACAGACTCTACAGAGGTTTAGGATCTAAAGGCAAGCCAAGGCCATTATGTAAAGACTGCACAGGTATAGAGGACTGCCTACAGGCTGCCATGCCTACTCATGCTGACTCTTATTCATTATCTCGTCCTATTTCTCCAGCTCAATAGCACCACATATGCGATACCATCATTAAAACCAGCATGCTATAAATCTTCACTAGCATGAGCTTTTAGGTCGACTCCTCTAACACAAAACCCTGCAATGGACCAACAACAATGTGAGGCATTATGAAATAAGCCAAAAGAAAAGAGGATGCAGGGCAAATCTCCACTCAGCAGCAGTTCTACAACCAAAACTGGCTCTAGGGGGCAAGACTAATGGGAAGAGGACTTTCTGTTCTGGCCCGAGCTAGCATGATGATTTAACAAAAGTCTTACTGAACATGCAGCTTATTATAAAACAGTCCTTCATTAATTCATTCTCTATACCACTTATCCTGTTCAGAGCTGCAGGAGGCCTAAAGCCTATCCCTGGGGAACCTGGGGCACAAGATGAACTACATCTCCTGGACAGGGTGCCAGGCACCACAGGGCACAAGCATGCACACACTCACTCATACACTACGGGGCAACATGGGAACGGCAGTTAGCATTTCCTGCATGTCTTTGGACTGTGGGAGGAAACTAGAGCACGTGGAGGAAACCCACCAAGCATAGGGAGAACATGCAAACTCCACACTCTCTCTCTTTCTCTCTCTGTACTACAGTTTACCCGCGGCTCCACCCATGTGCAGATCCTGACGCCTGCATGCCACCATTTCCTACGAATGGAGTGTGCGGTCAACTCGCTGCGCTACTCACGCTGCTCCATCAGTCCTTAATTCAGTCTGTCATATGTGCTGCCTACTGTTATATCCAGCGAGGAATGCCTGATACATGCTCGAAGTATGGCATAAAGTGTGGTGAGGGACTACACCGGCCACCAATCTCTGGCGGCAGGCCAAACTGAATTTCAGATTTTGTATATGTATTTATATTTTATTTATTTTATTGTCTGTTTGTGAACTTTGCAATAATACGCTCAAAATAGGTTGGTAAAAGTGTCCCAGGGTAGCCCCATGTCAATCACATTAGAAGCTGAAAATTCCAACAGTAACAGGAAGAAAAAGAAGAACTTTATTTAAATATATATTAATGCAGGTGTTATTTCTTTGGTAATGCAGGTATCCAAATGCATTAAATAGAATCACTGAGGAAACCAGTGTGATGAGAATACAAAATGTGATAATGTGACGAAACATATTCTAAATATGGTAATTAAAATGCAGTCAATTTAACAGAGGACATGATAAATCCACCAGGTATGAGAAAGACGTATTGTGTTTTTACCCTTCCTCAAAATTCATCAAGTAGTTGATGAATATTTTGTATGCTAAGCTGCTCTCATCCTGTATCTTTAAAAGGTAAAAAAAAAATGCCCATGTACGGCTGGCATCTTTAATCTCTACTGCAAGGTAACGTGTTCTGTGACCGCTTTGTGTTGCACTTTATTCAGCTTGCGTTCGGAAGTGTATCTACATACCTGCACCTGTTCCTGAGCCTGAAAAGACCATCTGTCATCCCTGCATGCTAATTAATCCACCTACTAAGACTAGCATCAAGTTTAAACACCTTTACTAAAAGAAAACTTCTTCTGTTCTTCTGCCAAGTTCTTCTACTTCTCAATAAATATAAGGCAAGTATGATAAAACAGTGTCTTTCTTTGTTAGAGACATTTTCACCATGGACGGTGTGATGGCTCAGGGGAGAGCACTGATGGATCACATCTCCAGGGTTGAGGGTTCACATCTCAACTCCAGTGCTCGGCAGGTTTCCACCGGGTAGTTTAGTCTCCTCCCAAAGTCTAAAAGACGTGTTGTAGGCCAACTGATGTGCATGTATATATGTGTGTGTGTGTGTGTGTGTGTGTGTGTGTGTGTGTGTGTGTGTGTGTGTGTGTGTGTGTGTGTGTGTGCGCGCGCGCGTGTGTGTGTGTGTGCGTGTGTACCTGTACTCTTTGATGGCACCCCATCCAGAATGTCCCCTGCCTTGTGTCCTGAGTAGAGTCAAATTTTTAGGTCCTGGCAAATTATAGAGTCTACATGTATAACATGAGTATCCAGGATGGTAAACCACAAGTATTTAAAAGATGCTTTCCCTTTTTGTGACATTTCTACCACAAATGCAGTCTCCGTGAACAGGCAGAACTGTAACACAGAGGCGTTTCTTCATTTCCCGCACACGACCCCACACCAGAGAATGATGTTACGATGCCTGTATATTAGTGTTAAGCCACAGATGCCTCTATACCTAATTCATAACACTGCATCCATTAAGAGGAGATTTTCAGGCTCAGTGCTCTCAGACAAAACACCCTCACTACAGAGTGGACAAGGTCAGGTTATAGACATCTGCCCGCAGTGCTGTAATAATCCTAATGCCTTGTGATGATGAACAGGCCACAGTCTTTAATAAGGTCTAGAGTGCTATTTCATACGGTGCTGTACTACTTGTGACTAAAGTGCTTTGGCCCTGTTCTCTCGTGTTAACTTCAAACTGGAAAAAAGAAAAGACGGCAAGAAACCAACTAACTAAAGAAAGAACAAAAACAAAAGCAAGAAAAAAGAGAAACTTTGACACCCTTATTTAACCTGTTGTTCTGTGAGCATCTGCGAGGGCCACTCAAAAAATTAAACGTCTTGAATTGAAAAGTAATCACTACGCCAAAACCCGTGGTGAATCAAGAGGAAACAGACTTTAAAATCAAACTCTCAGATGAGATTTTTGGATGAGAGTCTCAGAGAAGAGTCTCATTTCGGACTATTTAACCAGACGCACTGTACGGCCTCCGCACAAAAACGCGCTGACCCAGATAGACCATAAAATTTTTTTTTTACGTTTTTTTTTTTGTAGAATGGTGAGAAATCATTGAATTGACTGAGACACAAGGACTATCTATGTGTCATTCTAATACCCAGGTAACACCTGATACAATAATGAGCATGACTGACTGACATCTCTCTGTCTAGCATTTCAAGCTTGCTTTGTCACACAAACGTACACTACGGCCCATGCAGAGAGACTTGGGTTTGGCGAAGCCTACATAAACCAAATACTGAGTTTTAAAAAATCTGAGCAGTTCTGGCACAACCTGTTACAGTGTGCTGAAAGAATGATAGGCATCAGAGTTTTCTTTTGTAGAAAAACAGATAGACATGACTAGCCACAGGAGGAGTAACAAAAGTTCAGCCACAAAGAGACTATTCAAGCCTGAATGTTTTTGACAGGAGCTAGGTGGGTTGAAGAAGCGCAACAACTGCTTTATGATTACAAAGAACTTACACAATATTAGAACCACACACTTAAAAAGAAAAAATTAATAAATAAAAAACGCCTTTTAGACACTGGAGGGTAACAAATCGTTACAACTGCATGCATCTGTATTTCACTTATTTTGCATATTCACCCACTTAGTAACCACTAAGAATATCCTGGGAACATTGGAATTGAGACGATTAAGTCTTGAATTGGAGACCAGTCCATCACGGACACAGACACATTCATAGACCTTGTAAAAAATAATCTTCGAAAATTCACGTACTGGCATGTTTAACAAAAGTATGAGAAATAATGAAGAAAACCTGGACGGACTGGGACACGGACAGGGACACGGACAGGGACACGGACAGGGACACGGACACAGAGGACAGACATACAGTAAGCTGGGGTACAAACCGGGGGCCATGGAGCCAAGAGACGGCCATCATACTGACTTAATTTGCATAACTGAAGATATATTTCAAATTAAAACTGCGATATGTGAAGTGCACTTCTGTGGAGAGACGCTCCAGCAGCTTCATGCAATGTTCACATCAACCATGAGAATGGGGGGAAAATATGATCTAATTGATTTTGATGGTGGCACGATGATGGCTGGTGCCAGATGGGCAGTTCTGAGTATTTCTATAACTGATTATCTTGTTGGATTTTCATGCTCATATTCTCTAGTGTTCGGAAAGGTATAATAAAGACAAAATATTCAGTGAGCAGCAGTTCAGCAGACAGACAGTAAGTCGTGTTGATGAGGGAAGTCACAAGAGACTGGCCAGACTGGTTTGAACTGGCAGTTCGGCTACAGTAACTCAGGTAACCATCCTGTACAGAAATGCAGCTCAGAAGGCAGAAAATGTCAAATCTTGAGGCAAATGGGCTACAATAGCAGAAGATCATGACGGGTTCCAGCAGTGGGCACAAGCTTACCAAAACTGCACATATGAAGATTTGGGGAATGTAGCCTGATCTGAGGAATCTTCATTTATGCTGAGGCACAAAGATGACCGGGAAAAAATCTGGCACGGACAGCATGAATCCATGGACCCAACCTGCTTGTGTTAAACACTCAGACTGGTAGAGGTTGTGTTGGAATGTTTTAATCAATCATCACTTGAATGCCATGTCCTAACTGACTACTGTTTTTGACTATGGTACATTTTGTCAATTATAAGATGCACAATCTTCCCATCATCCATATCTCCAGCATGATATCAGAGCCAGTCAAAAAGTAAAAGTCATCACTAGCTGGTTCCATGAACGCATGTTTAGTGATGGTGGCCTTCCCAGGCACTAGAACGACTTGGGTCCATCGTGACAAGACGGGAAGTAGCAGCATCAAAATGTAGACGTGTCGACATAGACCAGAATCCATGCCATGAAGAACTGAGGCTGATCTGAGAGCAAAACTATTCAGTACTCTTACAGCGTACCTAGTAACGTGCCAGGGAATGTACATTTCAAGTCATTGTTTAAAACGTGATTAAATTAGATGACAATTACACTTTGAGGTTTCCTTGCTAAGTTAAATTTTTGATAATGTGAAGATTTTTTTTTTGGTCAAAAAGGGCCTTTTAGACTGTTTACTAAATAGTCAGATCAGATACTGTACTATAAAAATATACATTTAAAAGACAGCCATGCTTGATCTTCAAAATAATTATAAATGAAACTGTTATTCAGATTTAGAAAAGGCTCTTTTAGGAGGAGCTTTTTCATTCAGTTCTCTTTTTTGCAAGAGGATCATCCTTTCTCAGAAACCGCTAGAATAAATTCTGGCTTATTATTTGTAAGTTCAGAGACTGCGAACAGGCTTTATCCATGAGGTGTGATGTTCAAAATGTTAATCAAGCTCACACACAACCACTTTCTCCACAGTGTATAGAAGAACAAAAAGAATAAACTTGGACCAAATACACAAATGGCTTTGAAGATCTTTTCTTCGCTAACGAAATGAGATTCCCAGGCTTTTCTGCAGTCTGAAATCTATGTTTGTCAGCTCTTGATGTTATTTTTCCTCCCTTGGGCTCACCTCGGGTTACTTATCCCCACAGGCGTTCACCAACCTGCAGCACGACGCCATTTTTCTTATTGCTCCAATCAGCTACTTGTCATCTCAAGGGCATACCTCCAAACTGTGGTGTGTGTGTCTGTGTGTGTCTGTGTGTGTCTGTGTGTGTCTGTGTGTGTCTGGGGAGGGGGTTTGCATGCATGCATGAATTGATTCTCATCTTTTGCTGGGCTTGCCTTGTGTCAAAAACTGATTAACTCCCCCTTTCATCAGTCCAAATCTCCTCACCAAGAAGCTCCATCTGCAGTGTCATAGCTCTGCCATGAGCAGCTTATAAACATGCAACAGGGCACACAGGAGGCTTTAAATAAATGTTCCACCCAACACACACACACACACACACACACACACACATACACACATACACACACACATACACACACACATACACACACACATACACACACACATACACACACAC
>JAAGKR010010634.1:0-19626 GCA_011419295.1 Clarias macrocephalus | reverse complement strand
GGAGTTCAGGAAAACGAAACAACATTTACAACTATCCAGAATATTTCCTCAAATGTCAATGAATTTGTCTCTTTTAACAAGATAAAAATATTAATTCAGTAATGTTCAATTACTTATTAAAGTTATCCTGAATCTTATATGATTTTTCAATTTAATAAAATAAGTGATGTAAAATATATTTCAGAAAACATTTGGATGAAACAAATCTTTTTTGAAACAGTTATAAAATAAAAACAAGGCCAAGACATCCTCACAATAATTCCATACATGTGTTTATTTTCCTGTGTTAATATTTATAATCACATTTCAGTTCAGTAAATCGTATCCCGTCCATCAGTACATGAAAAGTCTCTGTTTCCCGTCCAAGGCTGCTCTCAGTCCTCTTTAACACATCGTCCTCCTCCTCGCAGTGTCTCTCAGCTGGTCAGATCTCCTTCCCCGCTGTAACTCTTGTCATTCAGCCACAAGATCCGCGCCAGTAAATGTTTATAAATGAGAACAGACTCGACATGGGTCTGCACAAACTACCCAGAATCCACTGCAGCAGTCTGACTATCGGGTTTTTGAAATAGAGTACACGTCTGAGTTCATCAAATAACGTGAGTCTTTTTTCCTCTGAGTCCTCCAGGTAGTTTTGCCTGCTTAGTTAGCTAGGTAGCTAATTAGCACAGCAGCTAGCTATCAAAGGAAATACACTGTTCAGGTACACACTCCTCTCCTGATTAGTTCGGGAATGTGGAGAACATCGTGGTCCTTCCTGACATCATAAACACCTTCTTACTGCTGAAATGAGTCGCGTGGTTTCCTACGACGTTTATGTAAAATTTATGTCACATTGATAAAAAAAAGAAAAGAAAAAGTGCCAAACTTTAATTGAATACATTTAGGACGTGTCATAGATGTATTCTAGCTAAAAATAAAACAAACGCTAGCTAACATCTCAGCAAAATATATTACATACAGCTAGCTAGCTAAAAACAAAAAGTGACAAAGTGCTAGCCTGTTAGTTAGCAACTAGCACAAAGATTCATTAAAATACACAAACAGAAAGAACAATCTCTGTAACTGTTACTGTACTCGAGTACTGTTTGTGGAGATGATGTCAGGAAGGATGGCCACGCCCACAAGCTTCATATACACAAATGAGAAAACTCTCCTCCCAAACATCAAAAGCTGGAAAAAAAAACGAAATAAATAAGTTGTACATATGAACGTGTTCATGAGATCCGACAATAATATTTTTTAAACCGATAAAATCTGTGGATTTCATATCGATTTCATAATCATTAATGGAAAAGTGTTAAATAAGTTTGCATTTTTTAACGTGCATGCAATAGATAATAAATAAATCACTACATTGTACAGTATTAAATATTTACATCCTTTGTACAGATTGTTGATTTTTTCTTTAACCAGCAGTCGTAAAACATGGCAGCTAACAGACAGAAATAAATACTGAATAAATAAATTTCACACTTCATTTATTTATTGTAACTCGTTACGCCACTTCAGAGTAGTTCATGAATACCGTCCGAAGTGGCACCTTGACTTGCGAATGACATCACTTCCTGTTCATTCAAAGGAATTCTGGGAACTCTGGACTAGACATGCAAATATTACTTCGCCGAGCCCCTGATAGGAGTGACAGAAGTGACGTGTTAAAGCCCCGCCCCCCCAAAAACGTGTTGCTACAGCCTTCGCTTTGTTCATGACGACACGACAACCGAATAAACACAACGACAAAGCCTGAAAAATCTGTCTCTTATTTTGAAATGGATTTGATATTCGATATGATTGCAAGCGTGATTAAAGCTATGAGCACTAGCCCCACCTTTCAACTTAGCTCCACCCACTGACATCATCTTTACCCAATTAAAACTCCAGCAGCGTTTCTCTCTCATTTCAGACTTCCACGGCAAAAAAATGACAAAAATGAACCTTGTTCCAATCCTGCTGTCAGTGCACCCTCGCCAAAGTCCCCTTGCCAAAGTCCCCTAGGTCACATCTTAAGGGATTTCAAACACTCAAGAGAAAACCTCTTGTTCCTCTGTCTACTGGACTAGTCTTCCCGTCATCTAGTGGTCACCATCTTACACTAGTGGATCAAGTGGATGACATATCATGGACACTATCATTATATGTTGTCTCCCACTATATAGTGAACTACACCACCTCTCCTTAATCTAGTGGACTACATTAACCATAATCTAGTGATGTGAAGTTAGTGTTCATCTATTTAGTGAGAAACTGATACATGAAGCTGAGGAGATTAAGAACTTCTATATCCCCCATCTCTCTATCTAGTGGCCGAGGTCTAGCACACTACATCTGTATTCTAGTGGACTACATCTATTATCTAGTGGACTCGTATCTACAACTTTCTACCTGACTAGATCTTGCATTATCTTGTTGACTACAACTGGCACTATCTACTTTACACCTCGCATGTCTAGTCTACATCTCACTATCTAGTGAACTACATCTTCCACAAATCCAGTCTTTATCCTGGCTCCCACTACCTAGGGGACTAGATCTATTGGACTGGAATCCGCAACAATATAGTGAACTAGATCATGTTCTCCTGGACGAAAACATCTACTATCTAAAGGAAAGCAAATTCCCAAATCTTATGTACCTTCCATAATCTAGTTGACTACGTCCCACTATCTAGTCTACATCTCTGTGGAACTGACCTGCCATCTTCACCGTGAATAGATACCTCTATATCTAGTGCACTGCATGATTTAGTGTACTACATCTAGTGGACTATATAAGGACTATATAACACTTGGTATAGTGTTATTAAAGTATAATAATCATAGAGATGTTAGCCTACCTAGGGACTACAGCTAGCAAACTACACTACCCACAACCCTATGATATTTAGTCTATAAATATCACTTACAATCTAGTGGCCTAGATTAATCCCAGTCTTGAGGACTCGACCATATGATCTCAAGCTAGTCCACATTATCTTGTTCACTACACCCTGCATTCTAGCAGACTTCACCTCCCTACACCTCCAGAGTTTCCACTCCATAACCATCACTGGTAGCTTTCACTATCTAGGGAAGAAGATGCCCACAATATCGATAACTACACATACCAATATCTAGTAGACTTGATGTATCATCTTCTACATCTCACAACACCTAGTGGACTACATGCCTATTGGAACGTAGTGGAGCAAACCCCCACCAATCTATTTTTTCCTCCTGAACTGCAGTGTTTCTAGTCTATACAACCATTTAGCGGACTAGAGGACTACATCCAATAATCTAGAGGACTACACATCCCACTATGCAGCCTTTGTCTTTCACTATCTAGTGTTCTTTGTCCTGTAGAAGACGTGAGACAGGTATGGGGAAGTTGACAAGGGCACACTGAAACGGGATGGAGGTGAGAAGGGAATGTTTGTATTAAAAAGCAGCATTTATACAATTAGCCTTATACTACGTGACTAGCATTATGTTGCATGATTAGCGTTATGCTATAGTATTAATGCTATGTGGTATGATTAGCGTTGTATGCTTAGCGTTAGGGTGTATGATTAGTAGGTGCTCACAGGTACAGGTATGACACCCAGTAGACGAGGTTGAAGAGGCCGAAGGCGGTGGGGAAAAAGATACGTGCGTACGAGTCGATCTTGGCGATGCGGATGTGCAGGCGGCCGTGACGCCACGCCCCCGAGCGACAATCCTCAAAGCAGCAGAAGAAGCTTGTGCAGTCTTTTCCGTCCAGACACTCGTAGCCGAATTCCTCGTCGCGCTCCTGCATGTGAGTGGCGTTGTTCATCTGGATGGCCGTAGCCGAGCGAGGACGGATATCCACCGTCGGGTTCGGCTTCAGTGGGGAGAAACAACAACCATGTTTATTTCACACACACATGCATGGACACCTCTTATACTAGCACTAATTCTGAGAGAAGTGATGCTAGTGCTGGGCCATGCTAATCACAGAGTGTTATATTTATACATTTCACTGGAATGCCAACCACCCCTCCCCCAACGAAACAAATCCTGTACAGCTAACGTTAGCATTGATCCTAAATGAGCGAGTAACAACGGCCCATTCAGAAGAAGGCATTTGCTCAAAATCTAGTTCATCCTAAATCTACCAACTGTGCGCTTAAAACCAGCAACACAGCTGTTTAGCATGCTAGCTAACATTAAATAACCTTCTGTATCAATAACTATAAACCGAGAGTAAATTATGAACTGATGTAATTGTGCAGTAAACCTCAGCGTGTGTAGAAATGATAAACTCCAGCTGCTGCAGTTAAAGCTGAAGATAAAGAGCTTCATTCTGGCGAGTAAATCTCTCTGCTGTTGCAGCGCTGCAGTAATGAACGCTCAGCTGTAACCTTGCCTCACACTTGACTCTCGCTAATCGCAGGACGTGACTTTGTCCATGTTGCTCGTCCACACCGTCGCCTTCACTGACATTTAAACGAGACGCTGTGTGTTGTTTAATCTTCTCCACACACGTCCAAAAGGTTCCTCTGATCAACTGCATCCTTCTGTGGGTTTACACACACCTCACAGAGCTGACCTTTAAAACTCACATGCAATGCATCTTGGGTAAAGCTCCAACATAACATTTTAATAAAACTACGTGCTTATATTAGCACATGCTACCTTACAATTATCACACTGATGCGATTTTAAAGTTCAGAATAGTTTCAACTAAAGGAAAAAAATAGCTGTTTGTGAATCTTAAAATTAAAAGGATGAAAAAACTCACAATATTAATTTGGTATTTATTTACTGTAAAGGACTCGATGAGAAGGCCCAGCTGCACTACCCTTATGGCCCACCAGGGGTGCACCTGCCACACTTTTGGAAAGCACTGCACTACATTATACAACGTTACTATTCCATACTACACTGCATACTCTACTAAACTCCCCCACATTGCTGTTCAATTCAATTCAATTCAATTCAAATTCAATTCAATTCAGTTTTATTTGTATAGCGATTTTAACATTGACATTGTCGCAAAGCAGCTTCACACAATCAAAGAAATTATTGAAGTTTGTATGAAATGTGAATGTGTATGAATCAAAATGATCAGATTGGAGAATTATGGTGAACTGGTATGTTTAGATGCTGTCTGTTATACTGTACTAAGTTGCTCTATACTACACTATTCCAGAATAATACTAGGTACTCTACTATACCCCACCACACTGCTGTTCTACTATATTTAGCTGCACTATACTACACTGTATCACACTATACTGTACTCTACTGTAGTACACCACATTGCTCTGGTATACTGTAATAGGTTACTACACTGTAACATACTGAAGTGAACTCTACTGTAGTCCACTATTCTGTACCCTACGATACTCTACTTTACAGCACCACACTTCCCTGTTATGCTGTACTAAGTTGTACTGCACTATACTACACTGAAGCACACTATACTCTACTAGACTATATTGGACCGAGTTGCACTATACCACAGTCTACCATTAAGTTGCAGTAGATTATACTTCACTGTACTGTACTATACTATGCCGCACCGCTATACTACACTCTACTGCATTACACTACACTATACTAACCTATTTTGTACTTTAATACATTATAATACTATATCACACTACACTGTACTTACTCCACTATAGAGTAGTTTTTCCTGTTGCTTAGTAACTATGAATATTGTGATTGCCAAGTGTTTTGTCCAGCACGAGGTGCCTATATACTGTAGCGTGTATAAAGTGTATCTAGACCCTTATTAAAAGAGTGCACTAGTGTGAGATCGCAGCCTCAGCGCTCTGATCAGGGTAAGTCAGGTCATGTGACTCGCTTCGCAAACAGCATGTGCAGGAAAGCAGCAGGAGATAAAGAGCAATAAACACCTGAGACCTGCAGCGTTAACGGCGTGAAATGAGACAACACTGAGAGCGGAGACGCTGGACATGTCCCTCTCGCTCTCTCTCTCTCTCTCCGTTTTATTTCCATCTTCCACATTTACTTACAAATTACTCACAACACACACCTGATTCCTAAAGTTCACCATCTACTTCTTTTAAAGCCTTGAAGAAAATAATGAGTTTGTAAAGACTAACATAAAGCTGAGACAAGTTTAAAAGCTTATTATTCTAACAAAAACAATAAAAAAATTAAATAAATCTGACTATATTAAAACTTTGAATAATTTTGTAAGTTTCAAAGCTAAACAATTCTTATACAAATGATAATAAATTCTTAGAGCGGAAACATATTTTAATGTCGGTTTTAAGAAGAGGTTCCTAAAATAAAATTCCAATTAAAACATTTTAAATCTGAAAGTTGTTTTATTGTGGATAATTAAATAATTTAAAAGCTTGAAATAAAACAATGAATGACTTAAATTTTTAAAAGGTTATTATTACTTTCTAAGTATATATTTTTACTAAAGAATGCAACATACTTTAAAAATGAGGTGAAATAAAAAAAACTTTACTATTAGTTCTGAAAACTATTTACAAAAAAAGCCATTTAAAATTCAAATAGCAGTGAGTAGTGTAATTAAAACTTTTGGCAAAAATCACTTTGTGAAAGCTGATGGGCTTCATTTAAAAAAAAAAAAAAAAATTGTATAATTTCCAATCATCAGATGAGCTCAATATTGAGTAACTGATATACTCTGGTTCTTACTTTCTCTTTTTCTATCTTCTTGTTATTAGTAGTAGGATGGAGTGTTTTCTTGACCTGAAAACTGTTTATTTACAGAGATGTAATAATTCTCATATTGTTTTTTTAAGCTCATTCGGGTTAAAGTGTTAGCAGGTTGTCTTTTTCAGGCTGTTAAAGCTCTGCTGACTCCTTCTACACACACACACACACACACACACACACACACAGGCAGGTCAGTAGGTTAGGAAAATAAGAGGCTACCATCTTTAATTAGCAAAACAATTATGTTAACGGGCTCAAACAGAGGAGTGAATTTTAGCCGCCGTTTTTCAGCCGCCGCTTTTTAGCGCAAGACATTTAGCAGCTATTAGCAGTAGCGTGATGCTAATCGTGCTCGCGCAAGAAAACCTTATTGGTTAGCATGAACAGAGAGACAGTGCACACACATACACACACACACACACACACACACACACACACATGCAAAACCCGTAGACAAGCGAAAATACCTTGGAGGGAAAGAGCCGGAGGAGCTTCGGTCCAAACAGGAAGAACAAAAAGAACACATCGAATTAACGACAAAAAAGAAAAAAAATTACGAACTCTGACACATGAAAAAAAAAAAACAACAACAACAAAAGTGATGGACTCAGAGAACACACACAAACACACACACAGACACACACACACTCAGCAGCATAGACACAACAGGTTTAAAACACACAGGAGGAGGAGCTGATACTCGGCTGAAGGTTTTACTCCAAAAATCCACTCAAAGTTCAAAAACAAAGTTAAACATCCACAGCGTCACACAGCTACGGCGTGAAGGTGCTGAGTGTGTTGCGCGTTTTCTTAAGCTATATGGCTAACGTGACTAACAGCGAATAAAAGCTAACAGCATCCAGTTTACAGTAAGTGTTGGGGAGGCAAGAATAGACGATACCTCGGCATACGAGTTTAATCCGTCCTGGAGGCGAGTTCTTAAAGAGAAATTTCGTATTGTGAGAGGCACTGTCTCAAAGGAAACTATGTAAATGCAGATAATCCGTTCCAGCCGTCCAAAGATATTACTAATATTACAATATTATCAAACACTATAACCATATGTACAAAAAGGTGTAAACATAGATATGTAAATAAAAATAAAAAAAAACAACGCAAATGATGTAAAATATTAAATAAATACATCGAACCTCACATAACCTCAAACTAAACTGAAAGTTGCTCCATTTTCTTCTTGCTGCAGTGCTTCATAACATTTTTGGTGTAATTTCTTCACTAAATCTTTTACAAAATGCAAAAAAAACCCTCACAAAAAAGCGTGAACTCCCTTCACTTGGCTTTCCATTGACGCAAACAAGTCTTGAACGACCAGACAGATGCTCGACCAGACAGATGCTCGGTTGCTTGTACAGTGGAACCTCGAATTGTGAGTAACGCGGTTTGCGAGCGTTCTGCAAAGACTAAATCATTTTTATGTAAAGTTTAAAGAAAATAATTAAACATGAAAGGAAATTTTTATATATCAAAAACTTTTTGATAAAAGAGCAGTCGTTATTTTTTTAGCAGGTTTCAGCTAATTGCTGGAAAATGGAACGCTGTGGACATTTACCTTTGCTAATTTCAAATCTGATGTACTTTAAAGACTAAAATGTTACAAAAAAGCTTTAACTAGCCGTCGTTGGAAGCCCTGATCATGCACCGTTTCCTCACCGGGTTTTTCTTCTTCTTGTCTTTGTTTTTGCTCGGTTTGCGGTTGCTCACGAAGTAGTGCAGCGTCCCGTACTCGATCAACGCCGCGAACACGAAGATGAAGCACACGGACACGAAGAGATCCATGGCCGTCACGTACGAGACTTTGGGAAGCGACTTCCTGGCGATGGTGCTGAGCGTTGTCATGGTGAGCACCGTGGTGATTCCTGCATGGAAACATAGTTAGACTTAGCGCACTTGTGTACAATAATGTTAATGTGTTAGCATAGAGAATCACTGAGCTGAACTGTGGCCTGTGACTAGCCGTGCTAGCTTCTGCGTGACACTGAGCTGATTGGCAGACATTTCTGTGCTGGTTAACGCCAACCATGAAGATTAGAGACGTCTTCCGAGGACAAGGGCAGAGACAACGTCCGCAAAATTCCTCAGCTCTTCTCAGTAATATTCTGGCTAATCTGCACCTGAATTAACGGCTGATGGAGGCCTGCTGCGCTGTATAATTAATGCCTCATTAAGGTATGCATGAGGAGAAGAATCTGAGTGTGGCAGGGGAGTGTTCACCGCAAACAACCATCTGCTCCTTCACTGGAAGGACGGAACACCTCTGGGGCTCGAGACCTCCAGTGATAAGCTTAATTAGTGAGTTCCTTTGCTAATAAATTCGCAGTGCGGATGTTTGTGCTTGGGCAAGGTCGCCTTGTTATCAGAATCGCCTCAAGTGAGGAGGGATTACAGCAGCTCCACAGCATCAGCGTGTTTAATCTTGGTTTGCCAAAATTCATAAATAAAGGAGCGCAAATAAATACTTTAATAGAGCGACAGAATTTGGGTTCGAGTGCGTCACTTTGCGCAGAAGAAAGTCACACACTCGACACACTCAGTCTGATGGGGGCGGGGGGTGGGGATGTGTGGTCTGACGTCCGTCCGCATGGCGGACATCTTGGCAACGATCCCATTCAGTTTAATCAAACTTGTGTGATGTAGAACACTCAGAGGAAAGCCGCCACTTCCTCATATCACTGTGATTGACAGGGGAAAGGGGAAACCCCACCCACTCAGACAGCAAGGCCAGCTTTGCTCTGTGGGACTTAAACCCTATCTCCATGCGACAGGAGGCCACTCGGCTTCTCTCCTGTGGAAACTCTTCAAGCAGAAGCTAATCGGAAACATGACACTTTAATCGCAGGTTCAACATCGGCATCGACAGCCTGATAAGAATGGCATCTGTGGGTTGGGATCCAGAAACAAGCTGCTCCCTCCACTGCCCATGATGTTGTGTTTTTTTAGTGAGGGACAGAAGTGTAGGCACGTTATCAGATCTACATTTATGGGATTGAGCAAATGGCCTCCAGAGCAAATTACATCAAACTAATTTATACATCTGTCTAGTGGCAGCAGTGGGATTTAACCATATGACCTTCCAATCAGAATGCTGAGGTCTTAACCCTACACTCTGGTATTCTACAAATGCCGGTTTGTTTACATCTTAAGCAGAACCCCTTCCGCTAGCGTGGAGATATACCATTAGCCTTGCATGACAATTAAACATCTCATGAACCCGCTGGAGTGATGGCGTTCAGGCGATGCTAGCATCAGCCATGGTGTGAGGTTCTCACAATAAGTAGTATTTAACAATAAAATCAAAATAACTAAAGTACCCACTGACAATATTTAAAACAAAGACAAGGTCTCTGGTACCTAAGGATGTGCGAGCAGGGACGGCATCCTTGTTGATCCAGAAGGAGACCCAGGAGAGGACGACGATCAGGGTGCAGGGGATGTAGGTCTGGATGGTGAAGTAGCCCATCCTCCTGCTCAGGTCGAAGAAGACGGTGAGAACCACGTAGTCACCTACAAATACAGAAAGAAAACGTTGGCCATGTTATTCCAGTCAATCAGCACGCAATAATCTGTTCATGCTAACAGGGAAGATAGACTCCGCCCACCTAGCAGCACCTTCCAATACACTCAGGTACTGAAGGTTACCAGGAAGCTTCACATCTTTATCTGAGCGTCTTCATCATGCTGCTGAACAGTTTGTAAAGAACATCCTGGCAAGAACCCGAGTGCTCTCCTACACGCCTCGGACATGTTTAGAAATATCTCTACGGAGCCCAGGGATGAAGGTATATCCAGGGGAGGGTTCCACCAGCACCCGAAAAAACCTCTTTAAAGTTCAGGAGCAGTTTAAATGTGATCCAGTGAGCCAGCGGGTCAGTGCATGGGAAAAGCTCTGAGCGATGCTCTACCCATGACCCTGCGCTAAGAGCCTACAATCACCTCAGCCTTCATCATTCATCTCAGGAGGAGGAAAGAGGACACTTTTATCTGACACAATTCATGAGGAGAAAGAAGATGATCAGAGCTCAGGGTGAGAGGTCTCGCTCCGGGATCTCAAATGAGCTCGGAGCTGTTTTAAAACAGCAGGACTGTAACTCATGACTTTCTCAGAACTAAGCAAGATGGAGTTTTACCGCTATTTATTAGGAATAAGAACCAGACCAAATGGTACCAGTTGAAATCACTGAACTTTACAGGAGTCAATTTCATTAACAATAAAAGCAAGATTTAAATATCTAAAGCCCCAGGACAAAATTACAGCTGTGAGTAAAATATACAGCAACACAAAGGGATGTTAGTAAGGTGACGCAAACGTCTGTGAGTTAAACACTGCAAAACGTTTAAAAAAGAGAGAATGACATTTTTTAAATTGGATATTTATCTTAATACAGGTAACCAATTAGCAATGAATGCTGCCTCTGGCCCCGCCCTCAACAGTTTTGTGTCTCCTCAACCCTCACGGGTGGAAGTGAACTGCACTCCTGGCAACGATATCAACACACATGTCGTTATATTTCCGCTGACTGAGCGTCAGTCCACACTGAGGAACCCTCACTTTGCCGCTAACTGAGCTCTTCAGAAACGTTTAATCCACAGACGAGCTGTTAGATCTCAGGTGGAGCTGATTCAGCAGAACCGAGAGGCCGGGCATCCTGCGGTCATCATTAATAATGCTAACGGCCGCCGCAGGGATCTGCCACGCCTCGCTCTTCCCGACACTCATTAGGTCCTGGCAGGAAGTACGTCTCGGATAAATGGCTATTGATAAACCCCATGTATCAGGAGCTCGGCATGTCAGGGAAGGTTTGATAGCGAGCCTGCGAAGTGGAGATGGAAGTGGGAACCTGATGAACATGAACAGAACACCTGGAGGAAAGGTTCCAAATTCTCAATGTTGTAGCGCTGAATTTATTATACACAGAACATTTTCACCTCATCGCCGTCGTCGCCAGTGTACAGGGTCGAGGGGAGCCTGGAGCCGATCCCAGGGGACTTAGGGCACAGGGAACACGAGTGTAAGTGTGTATCTGCATGTCTTTGGACTGTGGGAGGAAACCGGAGTACCCGAAGGAAACCCACCAAGCACGGGGAGAACATGCGAACTCCATGTACACACACAGACCCGAGGTGGGAATCGAACCCGGACTCTGGAGGTGCAAGGCGACAGTATGCGGCCATGCTGCCTCGATTCAGACCTGGAGTGTTTTATTCCTTGTACACTGCAGCAACAGGCTGATTATTAGAAGTCCGAGTCTCCCCATAGAGCACTGATAAACACTCAGCAGTCTCTCTTCTCGCTTCAGTCTCTCTTCAGGCTCATAAAGCAGGTTTTACCTCTGACTGTTACAAAGTGCTGATGCTGGACAAAATCATTATTTTTAAAATGTGTAAATGTTCCTGCTACCAGAATACGGGAATGGTTAAAAAAAAAAACTTAGAACATGCAAAAATGTGTTAACTCCATGTGTTACTGCTCTGAGTCACTGGCTGGAAGCTCGGCGGCTCGAGCTCCTGCTCTGCTACAGTAGGTTGCCGCTGGTGGACCCTTGGCAAGGCCCTTTACCTTGTCTGCTCCAGAGGCACAGCGATATGCAGCGAATAAACAATTTTACTGACTAATGTGTATGTGATGAATAAAAGCTGAATTTAAAAACACTATTGCGGTTTTTGTTTTCGTATTTGTTTGGACTAGATCTGACTCTTACTTCTTTGTAAAAGATGATTATTATTATTTATTCTTCTTCTTGTTATTATTTATCTGGGAATATAAACAACCATAAAACACGTGGGATTTGTTTGCCCGTGTGACCCACGTGTGTAAGCCAGAAGAGGCATCGTGCGCATCCCTGAGGCGTAGCGAATACTGCTGGAGGACTGTAGGTGAGGATGAGGTTTGACTTCTTGGGTTTAATCAGTGTGTGTTTGACAACAATTCATAAAAAAAATTCTAATTATAGATGAAATATCCGCATAGTCACTGTTGTTTATTTATATGGGAATTTTTGTTCTCTTGTTAATATTCAAAAATTTCTGTTGTGTTTCTTTACGAATAAATGTTTTTATAACTTTAAGCTGGAAATAAGGCTTAATCTGTGTGTGTGTGTGTGTGTGTGTGTGTGTGTGTTTAACAACAGTGTATGCCTTTCAGAGCTGCTGTTATAAAAAAACTAATCACACCTGATTGTTGTGCAATAATACACTGTAAATTATTATTATAAATACACCACCTGGCCAAAAATACCCTATTTCTTTTGAGTGCCTTTAGCTTAAGTGGTGTC
The DNA here is from genome assembly GCA_011419295.1 of Clarias macrocephalus. Classification (NCBI taxonomy): domain Eukaryota; kingdom Metazoa; phylum Chordata; class Actinopteri; order Siluriformes; family Clariidae; genus Clarias; species Clarias macrocephalus. The sequence goes on along the minus strand of JAAGKR010010634.1, from coordinate 6,668 downwards.
GGATTTGTGTGTGAAATGATCCGTCATGCTCCTCCCCTTTTCACACTCGGGTCAGGAGTAGTCCTGGGGTCTGGGTACAAGCTGATGATCAGTGTTAGATTAATTAGAGCCCATGTGTGGAAGGAGTCTCCAGTGTCAGCGCTTTGTAACAGACATATGAGCTGAAAGCTCTTCTGTCTCAGTCTGGAATATGAGTTTTAGATCGCTGACATTAGCACTTTTTTCCAACAAACCAACACCATTAACACCATTAACAACGTCACCGATCATCGATTTCCACATCGCTGATAGAAATGGAAAAACAGCAGTGTTTCTTGATGCTGTGAAAGACAAAATGTCTGCGTCTGTTCTTCCTCTGGCATCTTTTGTGGTGCTAAAATGAAATATTGATCAGGACTCTCAGCCGTTCTGCCGCTGCCTTCCTTCCTGCAGACGGAGTGAAGGATAAGAGCCGGGCTGCTTTTCTCTCCGAACGCATCTAACATCAAAGCTCTTCCGTGATTTTTTTTTTAATGAGAAAGCAACCGGCGCGACACCTCAAAGCCCGGAGATCTCATCTGTCAGCCGGCTTCCTCCTAATAGAACAAATGGTGGCAGTGATAAAAAAAAAAAAATGAATAAAACATCACAAACCTTTCATCTCCACACGCCCACGGCATCGCAGAGTTCTCCGGAGGGATCTTTTCTCTTCCTTATATTTATATATAAAATTTTTTGCCTTTTTTTTGGCTTGAAGGTGTTTGTGAAGTCTCTCAAGAGCATGAAAGGGAAGTGCTAGCGATGACTCCAGGTGTTAGCGATGACTCCAGATGTTAGCGATGACTCCAGGTGTTAGCGATGACTCCAGATGTTAGCGATGACTCCAGGTGTTAGCGATGACTCCAGATGTTAGCGATGACTCCAGATGTTAGCGATGACTCCAGATGTTAGCGATGACTCCAGGTGTTAGCGATGACTCCAGGTGTTAGCGATGACTCCAGGTGTTAGCGATGACTCCAGGTGTTAGCGGTGACTCCAGATGTTAGCCGTGACTTCAGGTGTTAGCGGTGACTCCAGGTGCTAGCGGTGACTCCAGGTGTTAGCGATGACTCCAGATGTTAGCGGTGACTCCAGGTGTTAGCGGTGACTCCAGGTGTTAGCGGTGACTCCAGGTGTTAGCGATGACTCCAGGTGTTAGCGATGACTCCAGGTGTTAGCGATGACTCCAGATGTTAGCGGTGACTCCAGGTGTTAGCGATGACTCCAGGTGCTAGCGATGACTCCAGGTGTTAGCGATGACTCCAGATGTTAGCGATGACTCCAGGTGTTAGCGGTGACTCCAGGTGTTAGCGGTGACTCCAGGTGCTAGCGGTGACTCCAGGTGTTAGCGGTGACTCCAGGTGTTAGCGATGACTCCAGGTGTCAGCGTGAAGCGTGCGGCGGACGTCCGGGAAACTGTTAGCGTGTTTCTGGCCTCTGAACTCAGGATCAAAAGGTTTAATGGAAAACGTTCCGAGGGAAATGAAATGTCCACAACGCTGCTCGAGATCCGGCTAACGCGGCTAACGAGAAACGTTCTGGCGCGGTAACCGCATCAACGCTCCATTAAAAATGTAATATATTCAATTAAACTCTTCTTTAAAACGGATTTGGGAAACACAGAACAATCCTCGTCTGAGCTCTGACTGCACGTCTACTTATTCTACCTTATTTTCTTTTCTCAGCATCTAGTTACCATCCAAATCATCCTGCCAGAAGCTAATCCTCCCGCGGCGTTTTATTAATATATCGCATAAATTAAAACAGAATTACACAGAATCTTTTTTTTTTTTAAACCAGGAAACAGACATACAGAAGCAGATAAACATGATTTAACAGGAGTGGAGCGTGTTTACCTTCATTACAAACGCTACCATCGATGAACATACATGAATATACATTAACATGCAAATCAGTGACGCCTACACTGTCGCCAACAGCCTAGCACTGCTAATATTAGCTAATGTCGATCGTGCTAATCACACTTCAGGCTTTAGCCTCATTTTCTGACTGATTTATTTAACTGCATCTGATTTATCTGCATCACATGCGTAGCCCCGCCCCCAAATCTAATTTCTTGTTTCCTTGTTTTGTGTACATTGTAAAATATAAACATACATCTATGCACTTGGCAGACGCCCTTATTCAGAGCGACTTACGTTTGAATCTCATCATAACCATGAGCAGTTGAGGGTTAAGGGCCTCGCTCAAGGGCCCAACAGAGACAACATGGTGGTGCTGGGGTTTGAACCTAGAACCTTCCGAACCGTAGTCCAATGCCATAACCAACAATCACAAAATGTTCCAATGCAGTCCATTAGTACAATATTTGGAATTCCACTGCCTAACTCAATAAAAAGTCAACAAGTTTCAACAACCTTATACAACCGTATCACAACAATTAATTCTGTCCAGAGTTAATTGTTAATTTTTGACCATGATCTTCTCCAGCACGTCCCAAAGACTCTCCCTGAGGTTATGACCTGGAACTGAAGTTAAACCCCAGTGAGAGTCTTTAGGAGTCCCAGTCCTCCTGGAATGTCCACAGATGTGATGTGCTGGTGATTCGGTACATTCAGGTGGTCATGTGACTTCATTTTATCTCCACATAACGTTGCTGAGTCTCGACCTGAGCGACTGAAGCGACCCCAGATCATAACACTGTCTCCAGAGGCTTGTACAGTGGACACTATGCATGATGGGAGCATCGCTTCATGCGCTTCCCTTCTCACCCTGACACGCCCATCACTCTGGAACAGACTCAGTCTGGACTCGTCAGGTCACATGACCTTTATACATCACTCCAAAGTCCAGACTTTATGATCACTAACAGACTGAAGACGTTTTTCTGATGAGTTTCACTAACAAGTGGTTTCTCTCACTGCAGTATTTATCCAATTATAGGCTCTTTATTAATTCACTTATTTAAATCCAAACGGACACTTCTGTGTGTGTGTGTGTGTGTGTGTGTGTGTCTGATATGAAAAATGTCTTAAAACACTGTGACTTGTAAGAGAGAAGGTGAAAAAAGAAAAGGAAATGATTTAATAATATAAAGAAAGAAAAACAATGCGTAAAGCTAAATAAAAAACAAGCAAACCAAAAAAAGGGAGGAGTAAAAATAGAAGTCAAATAAAAATACATACCAAGTAAGTAAGTGAGTAAATAAATAAATAAACCCCCCAGACATTGAGACTGAGGCTGCTCGTGCAATCCAAGCAGGACAGATTTCTCCAGCGTATATATTATTTATTCATGCCCTCTCTTTATTCTGTGCTAAAAATCGCTAGCGTGATGTGAAGTCTGCGTTCGGATTGAAGCGGCGAGAGTGAAATATTGAGCACAGCATCCTAATCATGATCTCACATCTTCCCCTTGCCAGCACCGTGGTGGTGAAAATCTTCTCCGGAATAATCTCCTTCCCAGATAGAGTTACACAATGTAATAATAACTCGTTTGCGCGGCTCGTTTATCATCCGCCGCGCTTTAGAACCTGCGGGACTCTCAGGGGGCGAATGGGATTAAGCAAATAACACTCGCTCCTGCCTCCTGCCTCTGCCGCCTCAACCACATTACACCCGTAAATAAGAATTTTCTCTCCAATTTGCAGCGAGGAGCAGAGGCTTATGGGACGGAGCAGAGTGCTGAAACATCACTCCCGATGCCGAGAGTCACTTACTGCTGCCGGCGAATAAACTCAGCCACCCATCATTATTATTAGCATTATGGCTAAACTCATAGAGATAACGCCGAGCATTTCACTCGCAGCTCTCCACCTCTGATCAGGCGAACCGCTTCCGCCCACTTTAAATAGTTTTTAAAATAGATTTGCTAACCATTTCCAGCTTTAGAGGTTTAAAGGTAACTTCCTGCCTTCTCCTTCTCCTCCTGCTTCTTCTCATCCCTCTGATACGGCACTGCGCGATTAGCGTTTATGCATTTATCTCTTCGTTCCCAGAAGAAACCAAAAGAAAAAGATAATGAAGTTTTTATTGCTGCGCTGCAAAGCATTTTAGTGTACTCGCTATAAAAAGTACAAAACTAATTTATCTACAACACAGCAAGTTTTAAAAACGTTAGAAAGGCAATAAAAGATCAGAATCATTTACATTAACTCAGCAACCAGACCCAACAAATTAAACAGGTTCTGAAAGGAAATGATCACTATACTAGTGAAAAAAAGCCTCATCCCAAACCATATCACCGTGTATAAATCCGCTATAATGTAAACATGACTCATTAACCAGGATGACTGGAGGAGGTCCACAGCTTGGCACAGGAAGCCTGGAGACTCCACGCCACTGGAGGAATGAGCAGAGCGCCCTCTCTGGTAGCCTTGGCTCAGAGCACTAACTGAAGCACGGTGCTGGTAGCATCGTGTTGTAAAGACGATTTGTATAAGTAAGACTTATACTGCCCAGGACAATCTTTGTACCTTCAGAGGTACTTCAAGGATACACTAGGGGCAAATCTACACATGAGTGGAACCTGAAATTGTTACCATGGTCCAGTAGAAGTCCAGACCTCAATCTGATCGCTGTCTGTCCGATCTGACACTCAAGAACTATGGACAGACACATCAGGATCCAGATGTGCACCGCTGAGACACGTGTAGCTGTTTCCCGGCTTCCAATAAGGGGGTGAAAACTTATGCAACCAGCAAGAGTCTGCTATCTTATAATTAGAAAAAAATACTGATACTGATTTAAATCAGAATCTCATATGAGTCCACGTTAGTTACATGTAGATGGAGTTCATGGGGGAGGGGGAGGGGAGCGAATACTTATGCAACGCACTGTAGCTCAGATTAACATCATCAGTGCGGTGTGTGTGTGTGTGTGTGTGTGTGTGTGTGTGTGTGTGTGTGTGTGTTCACTATAAGGTCCACACCAAACGCCATCTCTAAGATCTTGGGCATCCAGCTGTGACTGTAACATCACACACATCTGGCTGAGCTCAGGACTCCGGTCACGATGGGGAGAGGGGCGAGTGTACGGACGCTGGAAAGATGATGACGCCAAACGAGCTGCCGAGTAACGAGGACTCGGAGGACATGCTGATTGTTTTGGTTGCCATGGCGATCGTCTTCCTGAGAGAAAGCGGAGCGAGAAGACGAAGCAGTCAAGACTGAAATAAAGGGATTAGTGTGTCGGCTGAAACGAGACGCTGCGGTGTGGATAATTAATCAGCGCTCAGCTTCTGAGAGGAACACGAGGCAAGAAAGAAATAGACATATTCCATATTCTCTACAGAGAGCGCGAGCAGAAGTATTTACTCCCTTGCAGGTTTCCACGTTATAGAGTCTTATTATTATTACATGATAATAAATTAGAAATGAAACACTGCATAAGTATTCGCCCTGTCTCCAGGGTTAGAGGTGCGATTCTCTCCTCCACTCTGTGTGTGTGTGTGTGTGTGTGTGTGTGTGTGTGTGTGTGTGTGTGTGTGCTCACTCCTTGTGCTTGGTGGGTTTCCTGGTTTCCTCCCACAGTATGCTTTGTGTGTCTTTGCCCTATGAAGAGTTTGCACCTCATTCAGGTTCGCACCCACCCTGCTCCCCCGACCCTACACAGGAGGTGCCGCAGATAATAGACTGAAGGACGGATAGTGTAAAACCCCAGGCTCGATACACACTCACGTGTTCCTGGAGGAACTCTGTGAACTATTAACGTTATTGAAGAGTAGAACGCACTTCATGTCCGGCTAGGGGAGTACAGAACACTCGGCTACATTAGTGAGCATGCAAAGAGACAACTACTCAAAGAATTAACCGAGAGAACTCTGAAGGAGCCTGAGAGATCCACAGCTCAACACGAAGAAGCTTTTCACACGACAACCTCAGACCAGACGTCGCCACACCGCTGGCTGTTATGGACGAGTGTTGAGTCCAGTTTGGAGACTCTGCAGACATGAGGAAGGTCTGTCATGGGCTGCTGAGAAGTGATGTGGTGGTGGTGGTGGTGGTGGTGGTGGTAGCATCCTGATGGGTAAGATACCATCTGTTCTGTCCAGTAATAAAGGTTCTTATTTAGGACAAAGGTGTGTCTCAGAAGAGGAAGAAGAAGAAAGACAATATCAAAAGATTTTGCCATTTTTATTGATTGATTTATTAATTAAACAAATAAACTACAGTACAGAGCAAAAGTTTGGACACCCCTTCTCATTCAAAGAGGTTGAATTTGTATTATGGCCAGAAAAAAGCAGCTAAGTGAAGAAAAACGAGTGGCATCATTACTTTAAGAAATGAAGGTCAGTCAGTCGGAAAAATTGGGAAAACTTTGAAAGTGTCCCCAAGTGCAGTCACACAAACCATCAAGCGCTACAAAGAAACTGGCTGACATGCGGACCGGCCCAGGAAAGGAAGACCGAGAGTCGCCTCTGCTGCGGAGGATAAGTTCATCCGAGTCACCAGCCTCAGAAATCGCAGGTTAACAGCAGCTCAGATCAGAGAGCAGGTCAATGGCACACAGAGTTCTAGCAGCAGACACGTCTCTAGAACAACTGTTAAGAGGAGACTGTGTGAATCAGGCCTTCATGGTAGAAGATCTGCTAGGAAACCACTGCTAAGGACAGGCAACAAGCAGAAGAGACGCGTTTGGGCTGAAGAACACAAGAAAGAAAACTCGCTGAATGAGAAGGGGTGTCCAAAC
>JAAGKR010010633.1:7500-22070 GCA_011419295.1 Clarias macrocephalus | reverse complement strand
TGTGTGTGTGCGTATGTGTGCGTATGTGTAGATGTGTGTGTGTGTGTGTATATGTGTGTGTGTGTGTGTGTGTATATGTGTGTGTGTGTGTGTGCGTATGTGTGTGTGCGTATGTGTGTGTGCGTATGTGTGTATGTGTGTGTGTGTGTGTGTATATGTGTGTGTGTGTGTGTGTGTGTGTGTGTGTGTGTGTGTGTGTGTGTGTGTGTGTGTGTGTGTGTGTGTTCTCCGTCTGTACTGCTGAAGGTTCGTACCTGCAGCTGTCGGTTGTTCTCGCGCACACTTTCCATCAGGCGGTCGTACTGCTGCGCCTGATCCGCCTTAAAACTCAGGTCTCTTTCCAGCTGCTCTTTCTCACTCTCCAGACGCTGCATGCACGCACGCACACACACACACACACACACACACACACACGATTAATAATACCATCATAGCATTTCATCACTCACTGGCCACGCCTTTACACCGGCTCATTCATGCAGTCCTCCTGTGCAGCGATCGTCTGCTGTCTAATTATACAAATACAGGAAACGCCTTGTGTTTTATATACTGTATGCTAGAGGTCAGAGGAGGAGAACCAGCGCTGACTGGAAGCCTGAGGTACCTTACATTAACATTTTTATGTATCTTTACATTCATGCACAATTTGCACACTGCCAGGACATTTACATTTAAACTCTATTTCATCCAGTCCTGTACAGTAGTTTACAATCTAGCTGATTTATAGGTCTCTACATTTTCTACATTTGTATAGATAAGTTTTTATACTTCTATCTTATATATGTATTTTATATTTCTATTTTATATATTTGTTTAGATAAGTTTTTATATTTGCTACATTTCTATTTTCTATATTTATTCTATATTTCTATTTTCTATATGTATTTTATATTTCAATTTTATATATTTCTTCTATATTTCTATTTTCTATATTTATTTAATATTTTCTATATTTGCACAGATAAGTTTATATATTTGCCTTTTTTTCCCTATAGTATAGCTAAAGTCTTTCTATACTTATTCTAATTTTATTCCATAATGTATTTCTTGTTGTAAATTGTTCTTTTTTTCTTTTTTTTAAGGTCACGGGTGGTCGTCTAAGCATTTAACTGCATCATGCTGTGTATGACTGTTTATGTGACAAATATAATTTGGATTTGATTTTGAATTTGATTTGGTAAATAGTCAGCAGGAAAGCACGACACGCGGATGGAATCTGAGGCGGATGTGCAGGTGGCAGTCGCTGCTGGTGCGGGTTTTTGCTGTTGATGCTGAGAAACCTCGGGGTTGTGCAGGACGAGTCACATGGATCACATTTCACCTGCATTCTGATGTTAAACAATTGCTAAATCGTATTAGCTTTCCGCTAGTGGCGCAGTGTGCGTGTGTGTGCGCGCGCGCGCGTGTGTGTGTGTGTGTGTGTGTGTGTGTGTGTGTGTGTGTGTGTGTGTGTGTGTGTGTGGCGGGGTAAACGTATATACTGTATACACAAATAATTTCACAAGGTATTGGAATGTCCTCTAAATGATTTTCAGTTAATCCTACTGTAGCTGTGCGTTCAATTATTGTGCAACACAACAACAACAATAACAGTAACTAGGTGTTTCCTAAGAACTGAATGCCAAGTTCATTCATCTCAAGCTCACACCCATATTTATGACCTGTAACTGCCTGGTTCCCCTCAAACGTTTCATCGATGACTTCAGTCACTAACCTCTGCGACCAGCGTGGCACATTTGTACGACACTCTAACGATTCGCAGCCTATTCAAAATTCTTTCGCATTTCCCCGACACATGTATCTATATATATATATATATATATATATATATATATTGGCACCTTCTGGGACATCTTTGATTTTTAGGAAATGAAATCTGACATCAATCATTCTGGCGTGGTCACGGTGAAGAGAAGATTGCACTTGGACTGATGCAGCGGTTAAACCGGTCGTGTCTGAATATCAAACCAAAGAAAAAAAAAAAGTACCTTGGCGTGCGAACGTTCTGCTCACCCGCCAAATGTGACACTGTTGCATTCCGATATTTATGACACAAACGGCGGTATAAACAGGTCGACCCAATCTCTATTTACTCTACACTACACCTGTAATGAGATTAACAGGAACAAAAATAAATAAATCCTTAAATCTCAGTTATAACGGATGTCACAAATGCATGAGTCAAATATTTATGCCATTAGATCAGGGCGGCCAAAGCTGTGTTCAGTCACTCAGAAGCTGGACGATACCATCTGACATTAGGGTGGAGCAGGGGAGGACAAATGAATTGGTATCTTCCAGCTTCTGCGGGGATAATTGGAAAGCACGCGTGGCAGAGGCTCATGAGAACCGGGGATGGTGTGTGTGTGTGTGTGTGTGTGTGTGTGTGTGTGTGTGTGTGTGTGTGTGTGTGTAGGCTGGATTATAGATGGAGAGCCTGGGCGCCGTTATAGAGGCAGCTTCCTGTTTCAAGCTGACGGGAGTTGAACCTGATGTGATGATCAGGTTTCGACATGTTGAGATGCTCACCACAAATTTAAAGAGTGTAGCTGAGATCTGTCTGTCCGCTCAAACAAGTCGACGCTCCTCTTGACACGGAACGGAGACATTCTCGCCCCGACAGCCTCATTTAAGATTAAGATTCAATTATTTCTCACATGTACCTGTACATGTACATGGCCGTGCTGGAGTTTGATCAGTAACCCAGAGTCTCATCTGTTTGTGCCACCACTGATTTGTTACACGCGCTATACAAATGAATCTGAATTGAATTGAATTGAATTTGCCCGATAACTGAAAAAGTCCACGACTGTGCGGTGAAGCAAAATCGACCGTCGTCAGAAGGGGGCGCTCTCACCCTCAGGTCGTCCTGCAGGTGCACCAGGTCCTCTCTCAGGCTGCTGAAGGTGCTCAGAAGCATGCGCATGGTCTTATCGGCCGTCATCCGCGTCTGGAACGAAGGAGAAAACAAGCACCTTGCGTCACCTAAACATGCTGGTATCGTTATTAGACAGGAATGTATGAAAAAAAAAAAAGGGTGGGGCTGGTAGGAAAAGGGTGTGGCTGGAATGGTGCACTGATTATTTCAAACACACACACACACACACACACACACACACACACACACACACACACACACATATACAAACCTGTAGGAGGTAGCGGATCTGCTGCTTCGTCAGTTCAGACACTCCTTTAGGAATGAGGTGTTCGATGTCTTCTTTGTCCGCCTGCCGCAGGGATCGATGGAAGACGCGCGCACGCCAAATGTTTATTTCACAACATCATCACAATTCTAGGGAAATGTTTATTTCTACTCGCTATTTCAGGGTTAGGTAAATACAGTCAGTGCATAGTGGTATAAAGATTAACTTTACAACTATGTGTGTGTGTGTGTGTGTGTGTGTGTGTAAGTGTGTAAGTGTGAGTGCTCCTGAGGCGGTGCATGTGCCACGCCCTACCTTATAATCGAGGTCCAGTAAGTGTTTTCTGTAGGAGAGAAGGAACAAGACAGGACATGAGCAGCTGCTTCATAAGCAGCATTAAAGACAGACTCAGTGAAGCAGACGGGTCTAATAGACAGTATAACCAGCATGATGTTTAGTCTACGGCTTAATCACCGTCTCATTCCTCAGAGCGCGGAGCTGCGTTACAGATTAACCCACGACCATTTCCTGTTTTTCCTAGATAAGGTGTTAGGTTAGACTGTAGAGATAATTCTGAGATAAAGGTATTTTAAAAAAAAAAGCTAACACAGATGATGCATTATTATACATTCCCACTCTTAAAGAATAGTTTTTTATTTGTTTGTTTTCCCCGCACGCACCTTCCACGCATCTTGGCCACGTGTTCGGAGATGCAGCTGTGGATGTCGGTGTTTTTCCGGTAGACCTCAGCGAGGAGCTCGCCGAAGTAGCGCGTGTCGAGTTTGGCCACCGGTTCGTACTCGAAATCCAGGTGATTCTTTATGTCGATAGTGGAGACCTCGTTCACGCTGCTGCTGCTGCTCTCCACCACCTTCAGTTAGAAACACAAACAGAGCGACACACACGAGACGGCGAGCGCTGCAGGTTACTGCGTAGATGCAGATGTGGACTTTCATTATGGAATATTTCTACAGCAATTCACAAACTGCAAATTATACAGTACACCCGTATTCATCCATCCATCCATCCATCCATCCATCTAGGGACAAAGGACGGGGAGAACATGCAAACTCCACGCAAACAGACCCTGAGGGGGGAATCGAACCCACACCCTGGAGGTGCAAGGCATTACACCTGTTTGGTGTTTAGTAATCTCTTAAAGTGTGGGACAAACACAGATTAATGGAAAACGAATTAAATGTAGAGGTCACGGCATCTGGGTCCACGTTCCCCTCCAGGTTAAAGCTACAAAATTATGAAGCTACATTAATTAATTAAGCTTCAATTTACATCCTGGATTTTTATTTCTGTAAAGTTGCTTTTGTGACGATGTCCACTATTAAATGAGATTTAAAATAAAAATAAAAATTAATAAAACTAGTGGAAATTTATACTAGAATTGTGCAAACCTGACTTTTTCCTACTTGAAAATTTCCATTTTATTAACTTATAATAAATAATGTAATTGTCCAGAAAAAAAAAAATAGAATTAAATTACTTTCTAATCATCATCAACATTATTTGTTAAGATCAAACTTAATTTTTTTTTAACTGAAAAAAGTCAGAATCATGACTAATAAAAAGGTAGAAAAATTGGTAGACAATGTTTAAAATATACAATAATTAATAATAAAATTATATTAAAAAATGAAGTTAATAATAATCATTAAGTAACTTTGAGAGATTTTATTTCCCAGTAATAATTTATGAGAGCCAGAGCGTATAAGATGGACAGAAGGGGGCGGGGCTTCCAGATAGGGTCGGATAATTTATTAAAGAGTCGTCAGAATTCAGATGCAAATCAGATTCAGATTCCAGATTCTCATGTCACTCGACTCAATGATGACAAATTGCATAACCCTGATGAGTGAAGGTTGCCAGGTCTGTACGCAATATTGACTCCTGATCAAACCAGCCAGTTCCCAGGACATGCAGTTATATCATAAGCTCAGTAGATCGCACACCTGAATGAATAAAACCCGGCTTTAAAGCAGACGTCAGTTGTTAAGAAAACTCCGTCCAAGCAGAGCGCAGCAGTGACGGTCACGATGCCACGCGCCGGTATAGCGGCACGGCGCAGAATCTGCCGACTGACCTGCACTGCTCCTCAATCCCAGGATTCATTTCAATTGGGAATGATACAAAGGAAAATAAATCATCGTAATACAACATGATATTTTTCTTTGCATCATCCCTAATTTATAATAATCCTGCATGTCATAAATGGGACTGAGGAGCGGAGCGGGATTGCAAACCTTGTACTCTTAACCGGTCTTAATCAATCATTCGTGTTTAATAATTAATAACATCATTTATGTGAGACAAATTAATAAATAACTTAACAGGTGTACAAGGTAATAAACATGTGATCTACGGAAAAATATTACACGAAACAAACATTCTGTAAATGTCAAGGGCTTTTACACGCCAGAAATTTCATACATTTTTGGCTTGATTTGAACACCATCTTATTTATGTCCATATAAAAAAAATATGCATGTATGTAGACTTATTTAAGAGAGAACGGGAAATAAATAAGGTAATGAATATGTGATCTACAGAAAACTATTACACAAAACAAACATTCTTTTGCGCCTTCACTCACCAGAAATTTCATCATTTAAAGTCTTGGTTTGATCTGAACATCCTCTTATGTCCGTATAAAAAAATGAGGCATGCATGCAGTTTGCATCAGAGTATTTAAAAGAGAACGAGGCTGAATATTTTGGGCTGAAAATGGACGAAAAACGAATAAGAAAAAGTCTGTCACTTTACATTAAGAACGATAATCGGAAAATGATTTTAAAACACACACACACACACCAAAAAAAAAACCCTCCACAACGCTTATGGTGTACAAGGTGATAAACATGTGAGCTACGGGAGAAAATTACACAACTAACTTTGTTGTATGGAAAATGTTTATCATCAAATTTATAACAGTAACCAATTGACTAATGATTGATCCATTCGGCTTCCCTAAAGGGTGTAAATGTTATACGGGCATAATCTCGAAAGAGCTTTTAAAAACACTCTGGAATTGAAGGATGGGATAAAATGCACCTCGATGCAACTAATCTGAATTTGGTTTTGCTCATCCATTCCTGCCCAGCACCGACCTCTCCACGGCAACTACAGCACCAAGACATCGCACATAACCCGCCGCACTTTCACTCTGATCCTCATGAGTCACGGAGCCGCGTACTACACAAGGCAAAGTGCTTCTACGTACATGTTACTCTACTGTAAACGTCTGCTATTATCTGTGATTGACACTAAGCTCCTCCCACCCACCCAGACAGCACGGCATCATAAGCAGCCTATTAAGGTAACTTTTTTATTTATTTATCCGAGCTAATGATTTCTGAACCGTGGACTGTATTTATGACAGTATGGTGGCGCAGCCCGAAAGCGGAACGGTGCATCGTTGTGCAATTCGAACTGCTGTAAATTACTCGACACACTGGTAACACTAGACCGCGCTAACCGTCACTTGTTTTTCTTTAATCTCTTTATAAAATGGCGCTGCCTAGAAAACTAAACAGTGCAGTTTCTATTGGCACCCGTGGCCGAGGCGTGGCGGAGCGGTCCGACTGGATTCCAGGGAAGAGCAGTGAGAGTGATACGGGCGTCAGAGACTCTCACTCGTGGTCAAGCCCTACCGCTGCGCCGGGAGAGGCGCGGGAACCTAAAACGCCGTGTATATCGAGTGCTGACATGTTTACAGGCTATACCTCATATCTCTGTCATCACGGGATCGCCCGAATCCTGCTACTGAGCCGCAGCAAAGCGGAGATAAGCAGGCACTTTGTTCTGCAGGAATCCGAGCATAATGCACAGACAAAACAAGGATAATGATTTAAATTAGTCATTAGCAGCAGGAGAGTTCGGGTTTGTCTTGCTTTGGTTTGCTCCACTCGCTCTCTCGCACATGACGAGGCCTACAGGACGCCATTCCAAGATAATATGTTGGAATAAAACTTTTTTTTTTTAATACCTTAAAAATGCAAACTAAAGCATTTTTAATTTCTTAGCATTTTTACAGATTCATCTGATCCAATATTAATAGGTAGATGTTCCACCTATAAGCCCCGCCCCCTTTCCTACATCTTGCATGGTTGCAGGGCTCCCTCGCTTTGACTATATTTTGAGCTGCTGTGAAATAAAACTTCTTTATGTCTATTTACGAGGGTGTTCAAGTCAAAGCGGGACTCTTGATTGCTCAGAATAATAAAACACTGTCCTGAGAGTACAAACTCCCTTTATTTCTCTATATAATCCTCTGCTACACTGATGCACTTATCCCAGTGTTTCACTAGTGCTTGGACACCATCAAGGTAGAGAGTTTTCCTCGGTACGATCGGGCTGCCTGTCTGACACGCCGGCCTCCCAGGAACTCCTTGTGGAGGGATCCTGTACACGTGTGATATGTGGTGATAACTCCCTGACGAATGTTCCTACGTTTTTTAAGGATCAGGCGTTCCACTCTCTGAACGTTCATGATGTCCACGCCAGCTGCAGCGGGGTCCGAGCCATCTCTATTCACGTTTGTGTGAGAGTCTCATCACCGAGCCGTGCATAAAATCTTCTGTAAATGTCAATCGCTTTTACGCCTTCATTCACCTGAAAGCTCATCGCAAGTCCCAGTTTGACTTGAACGCCCCTTCTATGTCTATATATATAAAAAATTGTCAGGTACTTAGTCAGCATCAGATCGGCTTATTGAAGTGGGAGCGGTGCTGAGTATTCTGTGCTCAAAATGGATGAAAGAGAAGAAAAAAAGGAGAAGAATCGAACACTTTATATTAAGAACAATTCAAGAGACTTCGTCCTCATATTCTTATGCATTAGATGAACTTTAGCTTAAGTCTTATCTATTATAAACAGATATAAATATATTTAGAATAGATAAACCTTTTAATCTCAGATAAGATAAATGCATTATCGCTATACTGTACATTTCATCAGGAAGATAAAGACGATAACACTGTACATGCACTCCTGTGTTTTTAGTCACAGTTTCCTGCACATTACTGCAGAACCACCAGACGGCTGAGCTTCAACGCTCGCCACTTCCTACAGACACACAGCCGGGAGGAACATTACGCCCACCTCCTTAACCCTTCCTGTTAAAACTGAAATGGTGGAAATGCTTATTTTCCTGTTTTTTTTTTTCTGTATGATTAAATGGAACATATTCTTCAAATTGTACCATTTAGTCCAAGTTAGACGTTCAGACGTCTCTCCAGTGGGTGTGTACAGTACAAACAAACCAGAAAACGTGAGAGAGAGAAAAAAAAATCATTGCCTTTAAGTTGTTTTCTGAGTCCAGGACAAAAAAAAAAAAAAAAAAAATTAGATTTTTGCAATGTGACCTCATATGAGGATAGCCCCGCCCCCGGCTTGTTGCTCGGCTTTGATGTCGTCTGGAGGGGCGTGGCTCAGCAGGAGCCGAGCTATTCGGTCATTTCGGCTGGAGCCTTAAGACACGCGCGCTCTGGGAATCTCCGAGTCCCGTGTTAACTTCTTAAAGATACCGGACCATATGGGACCTTTAAAGACTTTAACACAACAATGTTACATTGGAAACTGTTCACATGGAAGAAGCAATATTACACAACCCTGTGTGTGATTAGAAATCCAGCACAGTTATTAGTTAAAACTGCCTGAAGCGTCGTATCAGGTTTGGTGACTTTCAATCAAAGGGAGGGGAAAAAAAAAACAATGTTTGAAGAACATAAACAAGTTTTTGAAAAAGTCATTAACATTTTTGGTGGAAACAAAAATGCAGCAACGTGTAAAAAAAAAAATTTTTTTTTAAACCCCCGCTGTTAAACAAACAGTGGTGCAGATGTCCGCTGGACGTTTCTGCCGATGGTCTTATGAGCGGAGAGAGTAATAAGAGAACTCCACACGTCTACTGTGCGTGCTTCTCTCTATCGGTGCGGCTCCGTCTGGATTCTTTTCACACCGCACCGCCACGCTTTATTGAGACTGACGTGTTCTTGGTCGACGGGAAAACAGCATGTATTAGTCGCAAGTGTTACATTTCTCACCATCACAGCGTGGTGATGTAGTGTGCGTGTGTAGAGCCTGACATCTTCAGCATGGGTGTGTTACGAGAACATTCCCTGCATTCTCCGGAGCGCGGGGACGCAGGTGGTGAGGATTAATCCCCGATCACGCGGTCGGTAAAACCGGTTCGTCGAAGGAGCTGATAAATCAACAACAAAAAAAGTGTGTGCGACTAACACCACACCAAGGCTGTTTTTTATTGATTTATTATTATTATTATTATTATTACTATTATTTATTTCAAATCCATACGTGTGCATTTATATCTATTAGTCTTCCCTTCACCTTTGACCTGTGAGAAGATTAACCGGACTGATTTATAAGCTGGACTTTGGACATTTGGCTCCTCCTCCAGGTTTGAAATCGCTTTCCAGGTTAACGCTGCAGTTTAAACAAATCCTAAAGCACGTACTGTACTGTGATCAGCCGTAACATTATGACCCCTGAGTGCCGCAGTGAACACAGTCTCATTACAGAGGAAAACAGGGTACACTGGGCAGGAGGTGAACATGACGTTGATGTGTTAGAAGCAGGAAAGAAATGGTCAACAGTAAGGATCTGAGGGACTTTGACGTGCACCAAAAAGTGACGACTAGACGACTGGATCAGAGCAACTCCAAAACGGCAAGGTCAGGAGGTCACGTCCGTGTGGATGTGACGGACACCAGGTCTTATCCCTGATGGAGGTCTCACCAGATACCACACACACACCTTCAGAGGTCTAGTGGAGGGGGGGAGGGGCGGGGGTGAACGTGCGTGCACTTTTAGGATAAAAGTGCTTCATTAAAGTAAAAAATTGCTTCATTGCTGACATGCCACACTAATTATCTTTTCAAAGCAGTGACACCTTTAGTGAAAATATTCGCATAACTGTAAATTAGTATAAGTATTTTTTACAAGGCTCGTCTTTACTAAATGTTATAGAAATTCCAGAATCAAAACGAGAACTTAACATTGTAATTTAGCCCTTAAAAACTTCTCTTTTTTTATCAATAGCAAAAATGTTAAAAGCTAAAAAATATTAGATTTTAGTATTTAAGGTTATATTTTGCATGACCTTCATTTCAAGTTACCCTTCACTTTAGTTTTGTTAGTTTTTTTACTTTTCATTTTACAAAGTATTTATAATAACCAGGTGCTTTTATTTTCAATCAAGACTTTGAAATGTCATTTAATGTCTGTCGAATCTTTAGAGATTCTGCAGAGCCATGAGGAAGTGTGGGAACGCGGCTAATGCTGACCCAAACCACCGGGTGATAAATTCACTTGCTCCAATTCTTCTGTCCACAGTCGAGAGATAAACGAGTCGTCTCGGTGTGAAGAGTAACTACACGCTAAACAATCCTCCCTGGCATGCGAGAGAGTCGGGCGTCCTGCCGGCCTCGTACACTGCGCTGCCCCGCGGCCTGGAATTTGCGTGTGTGCCAGGAGGAGAACATGCTGAAATAGGTCAGTGTGCGAGTCCAAGGCTTCTCTGTTACACACTGAGAATAAAGTCCTTACTGTCACCGAGAGCGAGAGGGGAGAAAAGCACAGAAGCACGGGAACTTGTTTTTCAAGCAGTGACAGTGCCAGGCCTCACAATGCCACAGGAGACACCAACAGAGAGAAACTAAACTTACAAAACAAGCCTTTTGCCCTGGAAAAACTTTTTCGGGAAGCTGGCGATTTTTTTTTCATTCGTCAATTCCCACTTTTTCTTTTATAAACTTAAGCTGATGAACTGCGCCAGAATGCCACTGTGGGTAACTTAAACCAGCATATGGGTTTTACTGGCACCTGCTGTGGAGGCTTTACACTTTAAGAAACATCAAGACACATTGGTGGCTTCCAGAAGTGGCTTCCTGGTTCAAATCCCAGTCAGTGGGAGTCAATGAGGCTCCTGGGGTTAAAGGTCACCGGAGATGTGCGTTTAACACAAACAGTCGACTAGCACTAATGTATATTGCAGCGTTATTACTAACAGGTTTTAAATTATTAATAAAAATACTAAAAGTATCTAATAAACATGGAAACGTTGTGCAACTGTGTGGTGTTGAGTGTTTAAATGTCACGTCTTGAACAAAGTGATCATCTTTTTCTTTCCTGCTAATCGTCTGCTCCAAACTCCAGTCCAGTAGGTGGCAGTATTGCACCAACTGCCCATAAAGTCAAGAACAAAAACTTGAGTATTTGTGGAAAATGGAAGCGGAGTTTTATTTTCTGGAAAAGTTGTGGGGATTATAATATATTTTCTTTATCTTTCATTTTAGATCATTAAAAAAAAATTTTTTTTTAAAGGCCAACATAACAAGAGTGAATTAACTTCTGAATCGAAAACCAATCTGTAGATTACACATCTTTTTGTAATGAAAAATCTTACACATCTCTAGAGGGCGACACTAGTGCCGGTCCCAAGCCTGGGTAAAAATAAATAAATAAATAATGGCTGCATCAGAAAGATTGTTAGATGTAATGGCACCCCCAAGAAATGTGTGAAAAAGCTTTCTCAAAATATGAGAGAAATATCATGAAAAAGAAACAAAACTAAACATCACATGTCCATTACAACCATCTCACTTATGCCTCATTTTATTTTTAATAATTTCATTCTTTTGTTGTTGTTGTTGTTGTTGTTATATGAAGAGAACGAACAGTTCACATTAGCTACACTTGCAACGTAAGGCTGAAGCACTTTCATGCTCCCCTAGTGGACTGTGAAGGTACTGCAGGTGGGCTGTCAGAATTCTTTTCCAATAAATAAATGAAATGTTTTACCTTTCCACCTTTGTAATCAAGTTTAGTTTAAATTGCATGTCATTTTTCATTTAGTTTAGTCTTGTGTGTTGATCTCGTGAGTTGTGATTAAAGGTTCCCATTGTACACAAAACATTTTAAACTTGGCCTCAGGTTTCTAACGTCTGGGAACGTCTGCTCTAAAGACATAAGGCCATATTTCAGTTTCTGATCATCTGAGAGGACAATACTATGAGACAGATGTGCACTTCTGTTTTTGTTTCCCCAGTCAGGGGAGAGATGAAAAACCAAGGAGAAGTGAAAAAAAAAAAAAAAAGCTTGTACATGCATGTAATGAAAGAGAAACCAAGCGCGTCTTGATTGTTCTGGCTTTTTGTTTTCAGCAAACTGCTGCTGTGTGTATCAGTCCAAACCTGCAGTCAGACCCAGTGATGACCGCTCAGGCACGTCACGCTAAGAAAACAGAGCGAGTTCGACACACCTTGGATTAAACAAACAGTCTATTGTGTGCGGCCGTTTTTAGAAACAGCTGCGAACTCTATCTTAATCCACTTGCATATTTTTATGTAATGTGCTACAGTGCGAGCACCCGGCAGGACGGATTAGTTCGTTTAATTATTAGAATACGCTACACGGCTGAAAGTTTGTGCACCTCATTATCATAGCCATGTGCCTGTTGATCATCACATTCCAGATATATTTCCCATTATAATACGCACAGCTCTTATTTTATGGGAAGTTTTTCCTTTTGATGATGTTGGGGCGTGGCAGTGGGGACGTGTGTTCATTCAGTTCAGCGTTAGTGAGCTCAGACACGGATGTCAGGCTCTAGTTCCCGAAGATGTCCAGTGGTGTTGAGTTCAGGACACTCGAGCTCTTCCAGTCCCAGTGAACAGATTATGAAGCTCTTCAAGGCGCTTGTGTTTTCATGTTGTTATGCTGGAACAGGTTTTGGTTCCTTGTGTTTCCAGTATTGCAACACGACGTCCTATACAACTGTGTGCTTGTGGTAATGCCTGTTAATGTTATGTGTTATGGTCAAGGGTGCACATACTTTTGGACAGATAGGACATTTTGATAAATAGTTGCGCAGCCCCTCTGGTTTTAAGCTAATTAACAGTGCTTTCCTTTAAAATGGGAAACACGCACACAAACACACACTTATAAAATGATTCAGCAAAATCAAATAACAGCGTACAGGTCACATGACCTTGTTACTGTTGCTGCAGACGGTTTGACGCTACGCACTTAATCACACGCGCATGACTGACAGACCGAGGCTTCTTCAGCCTGGTTCACGTGACCTTGTTCCTTGTGACACTACAGTACATTGTGTCACTTTTGAATAAACGTCTGTATAAAATCTTTATACAGAAAAGCTGATAAAGTCGAACGACGGCTTCGTCTGAAGCTCATCTTCCAGCTAAAACCTGCTGATCGTTATTGATCATAATCTAAAAACGAGCATGTCTCGGATGTTTATCCTGTAGCTTCCAGGCACAGAGTCTTTACAAACCATTAAACTCGCTTTTTATATCGACACGGCCAAACTAAATAAAACGCATCCGCTGCCTCACGTCACCTGGCAGAGCTCGCCATTCATTATTAATAGAGAGAGCGCGCAAGCAAGCAAACGAACGTGAGCTCTTCCTTTTTCATCTGCAACCTGAAGCTAACGTTATGTAATATTATAGCGCAAGATATAATAAGTTAATATGTTTAAATGCTGAATTGGAGCTCAAGCATGCGGAAGGGGCGGATAGCGCTTTTCTTCCTCCACTGTTAAGTTTGATAATATAGTGTGAACTTTCCCATGTCTCTACGCCTATAAAACAATCGTCGTCCCGTTGTTCCGCATTCAGAAGTATCTGTGCACCTACTGCGGTGGAGTCTGGCGCAGAAAACCCAAATCTTCAACTTCTAATATCCTATAAAATGGGGTTTCACGAGGGTGATTACACGGGGAAAAACCGGCTTGACTGAGACGAGGTGTTCGCCGACGGATGCCGGTGATCCCGGATGCGGTGATGCAATCTAACTGAGCATCTCTGATATCATTGCATATCGCTTTCAAAACAAAAAGTAAAGATACAGCACAATACGGTTCTGTACACCACATTGCTGATCCTGCCAAAACAGATTAGAATTAAAAGTGCGCCGGTGCTCCTTTCTTCTCCGTCCAGAAGCACAGCGATGCTTGACAGGACATGCTCAAACTAACGGATGTGAAATACTGTCCGAGTGACTCTACTCACTGCAATAAAAATTTCCACACGATCTCTGTGCTGTGTTATTTGGCACCAAGACGTTAGCAGCCGATTATTCAAGTTCCTGTAAGTTGGGAGGTGGGTCCTCCATGGACGATCATCTCACAGACGCCCAGACTGAGGCCGAGTCAACACCTCATCAGTTTCCATGAAGGTGTAAAACTTGGAGTGCAGCAGTGTTTAGACAGATAGCATGTGTCAGAGTAACATTCGCGTGAACGGCATCGACCTGAGGTTTCCCAGCAGAACATCGCCCTGAGCTTCACTCTGCCTCCGCAGGCTCGCCTTTTTCCCATTGTGCAACCTGGTGACGTCTCTTTCCCAGGAAAGACCACACACACCTGTC
>JAAGKR010010633.1:0-2500 GCA_011419295.1 Clarias macrocephalus | reverse complement strand
AACTCTCTAACACCTGTATCTGTTGCAGCGGATAATCTTGCTTTTCTGTGAAGTGCTTACTCTAATAAAAGGAAGAATTCTGCCGTGTTGTACTCACTGTATTTGATGTACGCTTGCGTGTTTGGTCATGATCCTCCCCGGGGCCTCCCAAACCCACAGCCGAGGCCGCTATTAAAATGACTGGAACTGGGTTAGAAACTGTCTAGCGCATTATTAAAAACCTGAAAGCATCGTGCGGAACCCTTCAAACTTCAAAGCACAAATTAAAACCCAAGTGGCACAAATCTGCTGGGAACAGCGCGAGTCAATGACCACTATATATATGTACTGTACATGCATTAATGTGTTTATAACGGGGAGGGACTTCAGATTGTGTATTTGGGTTTTCGGATATGTCAGGTAGAACAAAAGTCATCATTACTTTTATCGCACGTACATCTTCACGTGTGGTTATGATGTCATAAAAATGTAGTACTCCCAAAATGACCACATTATTATTTTTATTATTATAATTTGGTCATGGAAACAACCGAAAACAACCAGAAAAACACAATCATGTGTATCTGTGCTTTTTTTTTTTTTTTTACATTTTTTGCTCTATTTTTCAATTTTTCTTTTGTATAATTGGTCAAAATAAAAAATTCAGGTCATCATATTGCCTAAGTCGTGCTGAAGACACATATATACACATACAGAATCAGCCGAAAGATTGTATACACACTTCAGGAAAAGAAAAACTTGTATACATATTTTCAAATCTATTGCTATTTGTTTTATATATGATAATATAATGATAATAATATAATTAATATAATACACATCATACTATTTTTCTTAATCTGAATTGTGTATAAATTCTTTTGGCTGACTCTGCACTGTATATGTTTATTAAAAAAAATCAACAATCACGCATAGTGTCCACTGTACAAGCCCCTGGAGACAGTGTTATGATCTGGGGTCACTTCAGTCACTCGGGTCGACACCGTATGTAATGAAGTCAGGTTATCATCAGTGTGTCCTACTCGAATCACATGACTACCAGACAGATCAGGTGTGTAGCCAAGCGATGATGATCAAACCTGGAGCTCAGTGGTGTGCTCTCTCACACAAGAAATCTTTTTATAAAAATTCATAAAATGATTAATGATTTCAAATGAAAATTATTCTCCCATCAATACTCTATACTTGATTAAAGTAAATACTACAGGAAGGAAGTTTACTAGATGGGCCAAAAGATAACTGGGTCGTATAACAGGAAAGATATCAGAATACTGGAGAGCTGAAAGCACCTGAAGGTACACGCCATCGGTTCGTTCCATGGCAGAATTCTTAATCTATGAAGCTAAAACACCACAAAAATTTGTGTTTGCTGTGGACATATAAAGAGTTAAAAACTGTCATGTTCAGGTTTTCAGTCCCAAAAGGTAGCACAAGCCGATTCGGTATGGTGAAATAATTACAAAACTCAAACGATATCTGATTAATCATTTGCAACAATATCATTTACTGTATTCCAAAATAAAAATGCTTTAGCATTTTCAAGGTGGGCGTCTGCCACCCTGGACCACACCCACCAAAAAAGTAAATGATTTAATAAAAAATTCATGAATGCATTCCCTGATATTCTTTTCGTAAGATCTAAATAAACCTGTCACTTAGCTTAGAAACACCTATACATCAAGTTAAGCTTAATATCATATTACTGTACATTTTTTCCCCCTCTGGGTGTGTCTGTAAGGGTGGCATGGGGTGGCGCCCACACCTCGTAACCTAATCCGCCACACCCAGAGACATAAAACAAGCCTGCACATACAACATACCTTACACACCCAGAAAAAAATAATGAAGATACTGTACTGTATATGATAACGTACTCATAACCTTACTGTACTGTATATGATAACGAACTCATAACCTTACTGTACTGTATATGATAACATACTCATAACCTTACTGTACTGTATATGATAACGTACTCGTAACCTTACTGTACTGTATATGATAACATACTCGTAACCTTACTGTACTGTATATGATAACGTACTCATAACCTTACTGTACTGTATATGATAACGAACTCATAACCTTACTGTACTGTATATGATAACATACTCGTAACCTTACTGTACTGTATATGATAACATACTCGTAACCTTACTGTACTGTATATGATAACGTACTCGTAACCTTACTGTACTGTATATGATAACGTACTCATAACCTTACTGTACTGTATATGATAACGTACTCGTAACCTTACTGTACTGTATATGATAACGTACTCGTAACCTTACTGTACTGTATATGATAACGTACTCGTAACCTTACTGTACTGTATATGATAACGTACTCGTAACCTTACTGTACTGTATATGATAACGTACTCGTAACCTTACTGTACTGTATATGATAACGAACTCGTAACCTTACTGTACTGTATATGATAACATACTCATAACCTTACTGTACTGTATATGATAACATACTCGTAACCTTACTG